>JAENPR010002873.1:0-31797 GCA_018135685.1 Themeda triandra | reverse complement strand
CCATGGTTAAGCCATTTTGATGCCTCTCACCTCTCCACCATAGAGTTTTCCATCACCCGAGCCCGAAGGGCCCTTAACCATGGCTCCAATGTGCAAAGTAAAACCGCCACATTTATACACACGACCATGCTGCCGCATGGTCGGTTCCAACGCGTCCAATGGCTCCCGGCACTGAGTCAAGCAAGCCCGTACGCCATGGTTAAGGCATTTTGACACCTCCGGCCTCTCTACCATAGCGTTTGTCGTCGCTCGAGAGCCCGAATGGCCCTTAATCTCGACTCCACGGCTCCGTAACCGCCATATTTGCACACACGACTTTTCTGCCGCACGGCCGGTTCCTATGCGTCCCTACGGCTCCTCGCACCAAGTCAAGCACGCCCATGCACCATGGTTAAGGCATTTAACACCTTTGGACTCTCCACCATAGCGTTTATTACTGCCCGAGAACCCGAATGGCCCTTAACCATGGCTCCACGGCTCTAGAACTGCCATATTTGCACACACGACTATGCTACCGCACAGCCAGTTCCTGCATGTCCTATAGCTCTCGACACTAGGTCAAGCACGACCGTACGCCAAGGTTAAGGCGTTTTGATGCCTCCGGCCTCACCACCACAATATTTGTCATCACCCGAGAGCCCGAACGGCCCTTAACTATAGCTCCACGACTCCGAACATCCATAATTGCACACACGACCGTGCCGCCGCACAACCGGATCCCGTGCATCCTACGGTTCTCGGCACCTCCGGTCAAGCACGCCCGTACGCCATGGTTAAGCCATTTTGATGCCTCTCACCTCTCCACCATAGAGTTTTTCATCACCCGAGAGCCCGAAGGGCCCTTAACCACCGCTCCACGCCGCAAAACTGCCATATTTGCACACACGACCATGCTGCCGCACGGTCGGTTCCAACGCATCCTATGGCTCGGCACCGAGTCAAGCACGCCCGTACGCCATAGTTAAGGCATTTTGACACCTCTCGGCCTCTCTACCGTAGCGTTCCCATCGCTCAAGAGCCCGAACGGCCCTTAACCTTGGCTCCACGGCTCCGAACCGCCATATTTGCACACACGACCATGCCGCCGCACGGTCGGTTCCAACGCATCCTATGGCTCCCGGCACCGAGTCAAGCATGCCCGTACGCCATGGTTAAGGCATTTTGACACCTCTAGCCTCTCCACCACAGCGTTTGTTGCCGCCTCGAGAACCCGAATGGCCCTTAACCATGGCTCCACAGCTCTAGAACCGCCATATTTGCACACATGAATATGCTACCGCACTGACCCGGTTCGTGCGTGTCCTACGGCTCTTGGCACTAGGTCAAGCATGACCGTATGCCATGGTTAAGGCATTTTGATGCCTCCGGCCTCACCACCACAATGTTTGTCATCACTCGAGAGCCCGAACGGCCCTTAACTACAGCTCCACGACTCGTAACATCCATAATTGCACACACGACCGTGCCGCCGCACGGCCGGATCCGTGCATTCTATGGCTCTCGGCACCGGGTCAAGCACGCCCGTACGCCATGGTTAAGCCATTTTGATGCCTCTCACCTCTCCACCATAGAGTTTTCCATCACCTGAGAGCCTGAAGGGCCCTTAACCATGCCTCCACGGCTCCAAAACTGCCATATTTGCACACTCGACCATGCTGCCGCACGGTCGGTTCCAACGCATTTTATGGCTCCCGGCTCTGGGTCAAGCTTGCCTGTACGCCATGGTTAAGGCATTTTGACACCTCTGGCCTCTCTACCATAGTGTTTGCCGTCACTTGAGAGTCTAAAAGGCACTTAACCTCGGCTCCACGGCTCCAGAACTGCCATATTTGCACACACGACTTTGCTGCCGTACGGCCGGTTCCTGCGCATCCTACGGCTCCTCGCACCAAGTCAAGCATGCCCATGCACTATGGTTAAGGCGTTTTGACACCGCTGGCCTCTCGACCATAGCATTTGTTGCCGCCCAAGAACCTGAATGGCCCTTAACCATGGCTCCACCGCTCTACAACTGCCATATTTGCACACACGACTATGCTACCGCATAGCTGGTTCCTACGTGTCCTACAGCTCTCGACACTAGGTCAAGCACGACCGTATGCCATGGTGAAGGCGTTTTGACACCTCTGGCCCCACCACCACAATGTTTGTCTTCACCCGAGAGCCCGAACGGCCCTTAACTATAGCTCCATGACTCCAGAACATCCATAATTGCACACACGACTGTGCTGGCGCACGGCCGAATCCTGTGCATCCTACGGCTCTCGGCACCGGTTCAAGCACACCCGTACGCCATGGTTAAGCCATTTTGATGCCTCTCACCTCTCCACCATAGAGTTTTCCATCACCCGAGAGCCTGAAGGGCCCTTAACCATGGCTCCACGGCAGTAAAACTGCCACATTTGCACACACGACCATGCTGCCGCATGGTCGGTTCAACGTCCTATGGCTCCCGGACCGAGTCAAGCAAGCCCGTACGCCATGGTTAAGGCATTTTGACACCTCCGGGCTCTCTACCATAGCGTTTGTCGTCGCTCAAGAGCCTGAACGGCCCTTAACCTTGGCTCCACGGCTCCAGAACTGCCATATTTGCACACACGACTTTGCTGCCGCACGGCCGGTTCCTATGCGTCCTACGGCTCCTCGCACCAAGTTAAGCACGCCCATGCACCATGGTTAAGGCGTTTTAACACCTTTGGCCTCTCCACCACAGCGTTTATTACCGCCCCGAGAACCCGAATGGCCCTTAACCATGGCTCCACAAACTCTAGAACCGCCATATTTGCACACACGACTATGCTACCGCACGACCAGTTCCTCCGCATGTCCTATAGCTCTCGACACTAGGTCAAGCACGACCGTATGCCATGGTTAAGGCATTTTGACGCCCGGCCTCACCACACAATATTTGTCATCACCCGAGAGCCCGAACGGCCCTTAACTATAGCTCCACGACTCCGAACATCCATAATTGCACACACGACCGTGCCGCCGCACGCCCGAATCCCGTGCATCCTACGGCTCTCGGCACCGGGTCAAGCATGCCCGTACGCCATGGTTAAGCCATTTTGATGCCTCTCACCTCTCCACCATAGAGTTTTTCATCACCCGAGAGCCCGAAGGGCCCTTAACCACGCCTCCACGGCCGCAAACCGCCATATTTGCACACACGACCATGCTGCCACACGGCGGTTCCAACGCATCCTATGGCTCTCGACCGAGTCAAGCATGCCCGTACGCCATGGTTAAGGCATTTTGACACCTCTAGCCTCTCTACCATAGCGTTTGCCATCGCCGAGAGCCCGAACGGCCCTTAACCTTGGCTCCACGGCTCCGAACCGCCATATTTGCACACACGACCATGCCGCGCACGGCCGCCAACGCATCCTATGGCTCCCGGCACCGAGTCAAGCATGCCCGTACGCCATGGTTAAGGCATTTTGACACCTCTAGCCTCTCCACCACAGCGTTTGTTGCCGCCGAGAACCCGAATGGCCCTTAACCATGGCTCCACGGCTCTAGAACCGCCATATTTGCACACACGAATATGCTACCGCACAAACCGGTTCGTGCGTGTACTACAGCTCTTGACACTAGGTCAAGCAAGACCGTATGCCATGGTTAAGGCGTTTTGATGCCTCTAGCCTCACCACCACAATGTTTGTCATCACCCGAGAGCCCGAACGGCCCTTAACTACGCCTCCACGACTCCGTAACATCCATAATTGCACACACGACCGTGCCTCCGCATTGTCGGATCCTGTGCATCCTATGGCTCTCAAGACCGGGTCAAGCACGCCCGTACGCCATGGTTAAGCCATTTTGATGCCTCTCACCTCTCCACCATAGAGTTTTCCATCACCCGAGAGCCCGAAGGGCCCTTAACCATGCCTCCACGGCTCCAAAACCGCCATATTTGCACACTCAACCATGCTTTGCCGCACGGTCGGTTCCAACGCATTTTATGGCTCCCGGCTCCGAGTCAAGCATGCCCGTACGCCATGGTTAAGGCATTTTGACACCTCTCGGCCTCTCTACCATAGCGTTTGCCGTCACTCGAGAGCCCGAACGGCACCTAACCTCGCTCCACGGCTCCGTAACGCCATATTTGCACACACGACTTTGCTGCCGCACGGCCGGTTCCTGCAAATCCTATGGCTCCTCGCACCAAGTCAAGCACGCCCATGCACTATGGTTAAGGCGTTTTGACACTGCTGGCCTCTCGACCACAGCATTTGTTGCCGCCGAAGAACCCGAATGGCCCTTAACAATGGCTCCACCGCTCTAGAACTGCCATATTTGCACACACGACTATGCTACCGCACGCCCGGTTCCTACGTGTCCTACGCTCTCGACACTAGGTCAAGCACGACCGTATGCCATGGTTAAGGCGTTTTGACACCTCTGGCCCCACACCACAATGTTAGTCATCACCCGAGAGCCCGAACGGCCCTTAACTATAGCTCCATGACTCCAGAACATCCATAATTGCACACACGACAGTGCTGGCGCACGGCCGGATCCTGTGCATCCTACGGCTCTCGGCACCGGTTCAAGCACACCCGTACGCCATGGTTAAGCCATTTTGATGCCTCGTCACCTCTCCACCATAGAGTTTTCCATCACCCGAGAGCCCGAAGGGCCCTTAACCATGGCTCCACGGTAGTAAAACCGCCACATTTGCACACACGACCATGCCCCGCATGGTCGGTTCCAACGCGTCCTATGGCTCCCGGACCGAGTCAAGCAAGCCCGTACGCCATGGTTAAGGCATTTTGACACCTCTGGCCTCTCTACCATAGCGTTTGTCGTCGCTCAAGAGCCTGAACGGCCCTTAACCTCGGCTCCACGGCTCTAGAACTGCCATATTTGCACACACGACTTTGCTGCCGCACGGTCGGTTCCTATGCGTCCTACGGCTCCTCGCACCAAGTTAAGCACGCCCATGCACCATGGTTAAGGCATTTTAACCCCTTTGGCCTCTCCACCACAGCGTTTATTACCGCCCGAGAACCCGAATGGCCCTTAACCATGGCTCCACAGCTCTAGAACTGCCATATTTGCACACACGACTATGCTACCGCACAGCCAGTTCCTGCGTGTCCTACAGCTCTCGACACTAGGTCAAGCACGACCGTATGCCATGGTTAAGGCATTTTGATGCCTCTGGCCTCACCACCACAATATTTGTCATCACCCGAGAGCCCAAACGGCCCTTAACTATAGCTCCACGACTCCAGAACATCCATAATTGCACACACGACTGTGCTGCCGCACAGCCGGATCCTGTGCATCCTACGGCTCTCGGCACCGGGTCAAGCATGCCCGTACGCCATGGTTAAGCCATTTTGATGCCTCTCACCTCTCCACCATAGAAGGGCCCTTAACCACAGCTCCACGGCTGCAAAACTGCCATATTTGCACACACGACCATGCAGCCGCACGGTCGGTTCCAACGCATCCTATGGCTCTCGGCCGTACGCCATGGTTAAGGCATTTTGACACCTCTGGCCTCTCTACCATAGCATTTGTCAATGCTCGAGAGCCTGAACGGCCCTTAACCTCGGCTCCACGGCTCCAGAACTGCCATATTTGCACACACGACTTTGCTGCCGCACGGTCGGTTCCGATGCGTCCTACGGCTCCTCGCACCAAGTCAAGCACACCCATGCACCATGGTTAAGGCATTTTAACACCTTTGTCCTCTCCACCACAGCATTTATTACCGCCCGAGAACCCGAATAGCCCTTAACCATGGCTCCACAAACTCTAGAACCGCCATATTTGCACACACGACTATGCTACCGCACGGCCGGTTCGTGCATGTCCTATAGCTCTCGACACTAGGTCAAGCACGACCGTATGCCATGGTTAAGGCATTTTGACGCCTCGGCCTCACCACCACAATATTTGTCATCACCCGAGAGCCCGAACGGCCCTTAACTATAGCTCCACGACTCCGAACATCCATAATTGCACACATGACCGTGCTGCCGCACGGGGATCCCGGGCATCCTACGGCTCCTCGCACCAAGTCAAGCACGCCCGTACGCCATGGTTAAGCCATTTTGATGCCTCTCACCTCTCCACCATAGAGTTTTTCATCACCCGAGAGCCTGAAGGGCCCTTAACCACAGCTCCACGGCTGCAAAACTGCCATATTTGCACACACGACCATGCTGCCGCACGGTCGGTTCCAACGCATCCTATGGCTCTCGGTCGTACGCCATGGTTAAGGCATTTTGACACCTCTGGCCTGTCTACCATAGCGTTTGCCATCGCTCGAGAGCCTAAACGGCCCTTAACCTTGGCTCCACGGCTCCAGAACTGCCATATTTGCACACACGACTTTGCTGCCGCACGGCCGGTTCCTGCACATCCTACGGCTCCTCGCACCAAGTCAAGCACGCCCATGCACTATGGTTAAGGCGTTTTGACACCGCTGGCCTCTCAACAACAGCATTTGTTGCCGCCCAAGAACCCGAATGGCCCTTAACCATGGCTCCACCACTCTAGAACTGCCATATTTGCACACACGACTATGCTACCGCACAAAGGTTCCTACGTGTCCTACATGACTCTCGACACTAGGTCAAGCACGACCGTATGCCATGGTTAAGGTGTTTTGACACCTCCGGCCCCACCACCACAATGTTTGTCATCACCCGAGAGCCCGAACGGCCCTTAACTATAGCTCCATGACTCCGTAACATCCATAATTGCACACACGACTCGTGCCGGCGCACGGCCGGATCCCGTGCATCCTACGGCTCTCGGCACCGGTTCAAGCACACCCGTACGCCATGGTTAAGCCATTTTGATGCCTCTCACCTCTCCACCATAGAGTTTTCCATCACCCGAGAGCCTGAAGGGCCCTTAACCATGGCTCCACGGCGTAAACCGCCACATTTGCACACACGACCATGCCGCCGCATGGTCGGTTCAAACGCGTCCTATGGCTCCCGGACCGAGTCAAGCAAGCCCGTATGCCATGGTTAAGGCATTTTGACACCTCTGGCCTCCCTACCATAGCGTTTGTCGTCGCTCAAGAGCCTGAACGGCCCTTAACCTCGGCTCCACGGCTCCAGAACTGCCATATTTGCACACACGACTTTGCTACCGCACGGCCGGTTCCTATGCGTCCTACGGCTCCTCGCACCAAGTCAAGCAAGCCCATGCACCATGGTTAAGGCATTTTAACACCTTTGGCCTCTCCACCACAGCGTTTATTACCGCCCGAGAACCCGAATGGCCCTTAACCATGGCTCCACAGCTCTAGAACTGCCATATTTACACACACGACTATGCTACCGCACAGCTAGTTCCTGCATGTCCTATAGCTCTCGACACTAGGTCAAGCACGACCGTATGCCATGGTTAAGGTGTTTTGACGCCTCTGGCCTCACCACCACAATATTTGTCATCACCCGAGAGCCCGAACGGCCCTTAACTATAGCTCCACGACTCCAGAACATCCATAATTGCACACACGACTGTGCTGCCGCACGGCCGGATCCTGTGCATCCTACGGCTCTCGGCACCGGGTCAAACACACCCGTACGCCATGGTTAAGCCATTTTGATGCCTCTCACCTCTCCACCATAGAGTTTTTCATCACCCGAGAGCCCGAAGGGCCCTTAACCACGGCTCCACGGCCGCAAACCGCCATATTTGCACACACGACCATGCCGCCGCACCGTCGGTTCCAACGCATCCTATGGCTCTCGGCACCGAGTCAAGCATGCCCGTACGCCATGGTTAAGGCATTTTGACACCTCTCGGCCTCTCTACCATAGCATTTGCCATCGCTCGAGTGCCTAAATGGCCCTTAACCATGGCTCCACGGCTCCAAAACTGCCATATTTGCACACACAACCATGCTGCCGCACGGTCGGTTCCAACGCGTCCTATGGCTCCCGGCACCGAGTCAAGCATGCCCGTACGCCATGGTTAAGGCATTTTGACACCTCTGGCCTCTCCACCACAGCATTTGTTGCCACCCGAGAACCCGAATGGCCCTTAACCATGGCTCTACAGCTCTAGAACTGCCATATTTGCACACACGACTATGCTACCGCACAGCCGGTTCCTGCGTGTCCTACAGCTCTTGACACTAGGTCGGGCATGACCGTATGCCATGGTTAAGGCGTTTTGATGCCTCCCGGCCTCACCACCACAATGTTTGTCATCACCCGAGAGCCCGAACGGCCCTTAACTACAGCTCCACGACTCCGAACATCCATAATTGCACACACGACCGTGCCGCCGCACGGTCGGATCCCGTGCATCCTATGGCTCTCGGCACCGGGTCAAGCACGCCTGTACGCCATGGTTAAGCCATTTTGATGCCTCTCACCTCTCCACCATAGAGTTTTCCATCACCTGAGAGCCTGAAGGGCCCTTAACCATGCCTCCACGGCTCCAAAACTGCCATATTTGCACACTCGACCATGCTGCCGCACGGTCGGTTCCAACGCATTTTATGGCTCCCTGCTCTGAGTCAAGCATGCCTGTACGCCATGGTTAAGGCATTTTGACACCTCTAGCCTCTCTACCATAGCGTTTGCCGTCACTCAAGAGCCTAAACGGTACTTAACCTCGGCTCCACGGCTCCGAACCGCCATATTTGCACACACGACTTTCCGCCGCACGGCCGGTTCCTGCGCATCCTATGGCTCCTCGCACCAAGTCAAGCACGCCCATGCACTATGGTTAAGGCGTTTTGACACCGCTGGCCTCTCGACCACAGCATTTGTTGCCGCCCAAGAACCCGAATGGCCCTTAACCATGGCTCCACCGCTCTAGAACTGCCATATTTGCACACACGACTATGCTACCACACAGCCGGTTCCTACGTGTCCTACAGCTCTTGACACTAGGTCAAGCACGACCGTATGCCATGGTTAAGGCGTTTTGACACCTCTGGCCCCACCACCACAATGTTTGTCATCACCCGAGAGCCCGAACAGCCCTTAACTATAGCTCCACGACTCCAGAACATCCATAATTGCACACACGACCGTGTCTTTGGCGCACGGCCGGATCCCCGTGCATCCTACGGCTCTCGACACCGGTTCAAGCACACCCGTACGCCATGGTTAAGCCATTTTGATGCCTCTCACCTCTCCACCATAGAGTTTTCCATCACCTGAGAGCCTGAAGGGCCCTTAACCATGGCTCCACGGCAGTAAAACTGCCACATTTGCACACACGACCATGCGCCGCATGGTCGGTTCCAACGCATCCTATGGCTCCCGACCGAGTCAAGCAAGCCCGTACGCCATGGTTAAGGCATTTTGACACCTCTGGCCTCTCTACCATAGCATTTGTCGTCGCTCGAGAGCCTGAACGGCCTTTAACCTCGGCTCCACGACTCCAGAACTGCCATATTTGCACACACGACTTTGCTGCCGCACGGTCGGTTCCTATGCGTCCTACGGCTCCTCGCACCAAGTCAAGCACGCCCATGCACCATGGTTAAGGCATTTTAACACCTTTGGCCTCTCCACCACAGCATTTATTACCGCCCGAGAACCCGAATGGCCCTTAACCATGGCTCCACAGCTCTAGAACTGCCATATTTGCACACACGACTATGCTACCGCACGGCCCGGTTCATGCATGTCCTATAGCTCTCGACACTAGGTCAAGCACGATCGTATGCCATGGTTAAGGCATTTTGACGCCTCGGCCTCACCACCACAATATTTGTCATCACCCGAGAGCCCGAACGGCCCTTAACTATAGCTCCATGACTCCAAACATCCATAATTGCACACACGACCGTGCCGCCGCACGCCCGGATCCCGTGCATCCTACGGCTCTCGGCACCGGGTCAAGCACGCCCGTACGCCATGGTTAAGCCATTTTGATGCCTCTCACCTCTCCACCATAGAGTTTTTCATCACCCGAGAGCCCGAAGGGCCCTTAACCACGCTCTCCACGGCCGCAAAACTGCCATATTTGCACACACGACCATGCTTCCGCACGGTCGGTTCCAACGCATCCTATGGCTCTCGGCACTGAGTCAAGCATGCCCGTACGCCATGGTTAAGGCATTTTGACACCTCTGGCCTCTCTACCATAGCATTTGCCATCGCTCGAGAGCCTGAACGGCCCTTAACCTTGGCTCCATGGCTCTAGAACTTCCATATTTGCACACACGACAATGCTGCCGCACGGTCGGTTCCTACGCATCCTATGGCTCCCGGCACCGGGTCAAGCACGCCCGTACGCCATGGTTAAGGCATTTTGATACCTCTACCCTCTCCACCACAACGTTTGTTGCCGCCGAGAACCCGAATGGCCCTTAACCATGGCTCCACGGCTCTAGAACCGCCATATTTGCACACACGAATATGCTACCGCACGCCGGTTCGTGCGTGTCCTACGACTCTTGACACTAGGTCAAGCATGACCGTATGCCATGGTTAAGGCGTTTTGATGCCTCGGCCTCACCACCACAATGTTTGTCATCACCCGAGAGCCCGAACGGCCCTTAACTACAGCTCCACGACTCCGAACATCCATAATTGCACACACGACCGTGCCGCCGCACGGTCGGATCCCCGTGCTTCCTATGGCTCACGGCACCGGGTCAAGCACGCCCGTACGCCATGGTTAAGCTATTTTGATGCCTCTCACCTCTCCACCATAGAGTTTTCCATCACCCGAGAGCCCGAAGGGCCCTTAACCATGCCTCCACGGCTCCAAAACTGCCATATTTGCACACTCGACCATGCCGCCGCACGGTCGGTTCCAACGCATTTTATGGCTCCCGGCTCGAGTCAAGCATGCACGCACGCCATGGTTAAGGCATTTTGACACCTCCCGGCCTCTCTACCATAGCGTTTGCCATCACTCGAGAGCCTAAATGGCACTTAACCTCGGCTCCACGGCTCCGGAACGCCATATTTGCACACACGACTTTGCCGCTTTGCACGGCCGGTTCCTGCGCATCCTACGGCTCCTCACACCAAGTCAAGCACGCCCATGCACTATGGTTAAGGCGTTTTGACACCGCTCGGCCTCTCGACCACAGCATTTGTTGCCGCCCAAGAACCCGAATGGCCCTTAACCATGGCTCCACCGCTCTAGAACCGCCATATTTGCACACACGACTATGCTACCGCACAGCCGGTTCCTACGTGTCCTACGACTCTCGACACTAGGTCAAACACGACCGTATGCCATGGTTAAGGCATTTTGACACCTCCGGCCCCACCACCACAATGTTTGTCATCACCCGAGAGCCCGAACGGCCCTTAACTATAGCTCCACGACTCCAGAACATCCATAATTGCACACACGACTGTGCTTTCGCACGGCCGGATCCTGTGCATCCTACGGCTCTCGACACCGGTTCAAGCACACCCGTACGCCATGGTTAAGCCATTTTGATGCCTCTCACTCTCCACCATAGAGTTTTCCATCACCCGAGAGCACGAAGGGCCCTTAACCATGGCTCCACAGCGGTAAACCGCCACATTTGCACACACGACCATGCTGCCGCATGGTCGGTTCCAACGCGTCCTATGGCTCCCGGCACTGAGTCAAGCAAGCCCGTATGCCATGGTTAAGGCATTTTGACACCTCTGGCCTCTCTACCATAGCATTTGTCATCGCTCGAGAGCCTGAACGGCCCTTAACCTTGGCTCCACGACTCTAGAACTGCCATATTTGCACACACGACTTTGCTGCCGCACGGTCGGTTCCTATGCGTCCTACGGCTCCTCGCACCAAGTCAGGCACACCCATGCACCATGGTTAAGGCATTTTAACACCTTTGGCCTCTCCACCACAGCGTTTATTACCGCCCGAGAACCCGAATGGCCCTTAACCATGGCTCCACAGCTCTAGAACTGCCATATTTGCACACACGACTATGTTACCGCACGGCCCGGTTCTCGCATGTCCTATAGCTCTCGACACTAGGTCAAGCATGACCGTATGCCATGGTTAAGGCATTTTGACACCTCTCGGCCTCACCACCACAATATTTGTCATCACCCGAGAGCCCGAACGGCCCTTAACTATAGCTCCACGACTCCAGAACATCCATAATTGCACACACGACCTGCCGCCGCACGCCGGATCCCGTGCATCCTACGGCTCTTGGCACCGGGTCAAGCACGCCCGTACGCCATGGTTAAGCCATTTTGATGCCTCTCACCTCTCCACCATAGAGTTTTTCATCACCCGAGAGCCCGAAGGGCCCTTAACCACGGCTCCACGGCCGCAAAACGCCATATTTGCACACACGACCATGCCGCCGCACGGTCGGTTCCAACGCATCCTATGGCTCTCGGCGAGTCAAGCATGCCCGTACGCCATGGTTAAGGCATTTTGACACCTCGGCCTCTCTACCATAGCGTTTGCCATCACTCGAGAGCCCGAACGGCCCTTAACCTTGGCTCCACGGCTCTAGAACCGCCATATTTGCACACACGACCATGCTTTGCCGCACGGTCGGTTCCAACGCATTTTATGGCTCCCGGCTCTAAGTCAAGCATGCCCGTACGCCATGGTTAAGGCATTTTGACACCTCTGGCCTCTCCACCACAGCATTTGTTGCGGCCCGAGAACCCGAATGGCCCTTAACCATGGCTCCACCACTCTAGAACTGCCATATTTGCACACACGACTATGCTACCGCACGCCGGTTCGTGCGTGTCCTACGGCTCTTGACACTAGGTCAAGCATGACCGTATGCCATGGTTAAGGCGTTTTGATGCCTCCGGCCTCACCACCACAATGTTTGTCATCACCCGAGAGCCCGAACGGGCCTTAACTATAGCTCCACGACTCCGAACATCCATAATTGCACACACGACTTGCCGCGCACGGCCGGATCTTGTGCATCCTATGGCTCTCGGCACCGGTCAAGCACGCACGTACGCCATGGTTAAGCCATTTTGATGCCTCTCACCTCTCCACCATAGAGTTTTCCATCACCCGAGAGCCCGAAGGGCCCTTAACCATGCCTCCACGGCTCCAAAACGCCATATTTGCACACTCGACCATGCTGCCGCACGGTCGGTTCCAACGCATTTTATGGCTCCCGGCTCGAGTCAAACATGCCCGTACGCCATGGTTAAGGCATTTTGACACCTCCGGCCTCTCTACCATAGCGTTTGCCGTCGATCAAGAGCCCGAACGGCCTTAACCTCGGCTCCACGGCTCCCGGCTGCCATATTTGCACACACGACTTTGCTACCGCACGGCCGGTTCCTATGCGCATCCTACGGCTCCTCGCACCAAGTCAAGCACGCCCATGCACTATGGTTAAGGCATTTTGACACCTTTGGCCTCTCGACCACAGCATTTGTTGCCGCCCAAGAACCCGAATGGCCCTTAACCATGGCTCCACCGCTCTAGAACTGCCATATTTGCACACACGACTATGCTACCGCACGGCCCGGTTCCTACGTGTCCTATAGCTCTCGACACTAGGTCAAGCACGACCGTATGCCATGGTTAAGGCGTTTTGACACCTCCGGCCCCACCACCACAATGTTTGTCATCACCCAAGAGCCCGAACGGCCCTTAACTATAGCTCCACGACTCCCGGAACATCCATAATTGCACACACGACCGTGCTTTGGCGCACGGCCGGATCCCGTGCATCCTACGGCTCTCGACACCGGTTCAAGCACACCCGTACGCCATGGTTAAGCCATTTCGATGCCTCTCACCTCTCCACCATAGAGTTTTCCATCACCCGAGAGCCCGAAGGGCCCTTAACCATGGCTCCACGGCGGTAAAAGCGCCACATTTGCACACACGACCATGCCGCCGCATGGTCGGTTCCAACGCATCCTATGGCTCCCGGCACTGAGTCAAGCATGCCCGTACGCCATGGTTAAGGCATTTTGACACCTCTGGCCTCTCTACCATAGCATTTGTCATCGCTCGAGAGCCTGAACGGCCCTTAACCTTGGCTCCACGACTCTAGAACTGCCATATTTGCACACACGACTTTGTTGCCGCACGGTCGGTTCCTATGCGTCCTACGGCTCCTCGGACCAAGTCAAGCACGCCCATGCACCATGGTTAAGGCATTTTAACACCTTTGGCCTCTCCACCACAGCGTTTATTACCGCCCGAGAACCCGAATGGCCCTTTACCATGGCTCCACAGCTCTAGAACTGCCATATTTGCACACAAGACTATGTTACCGCACAGCCAGTTCTTGCATGTCCTATAGCTCTCGACACTAGGTCAAGCACGACCGTATGCCATGGTTAAGGCATTTTGACGCCTCTGGCCTCACCACCACAATATTTGTCATCACCCGAGAGCCCGAACGGCCCTTAACTATAGCTCCACGACTCCAAACATCCATAATTGCACACACGACTGTGCTTTGCCGCACGGCCCGGATCCCGTGCATCCTACGGCTCTCGGCACCGGGTCAAGCACGCCCGTACGCCATGGTTAAGCCATTTTGATGCCTCTCACCTCTCCACCATAGAGTTTTTCATCACCCGAGAGCCCGAAGGGCCCTTAACCACGCTCCACGGCCCAAAACTGCCATATTTGCACACACGACCATCTTCCCGCACGGTCGGTTCCAACGCATCCTATGGCTCTCGGCCCGAGTCAAGCATGCCCGTACGCCATGGTTAAGGCATTTTGACACCTCTGGCCTCTCTACCATAGCGTTTGCCATCGCTCGAGAGCCCGAACGGCCCTTAACCTTGGCTCCACGGCTCTAGAACCGCCATATTTGCACACACGACCATGCCGCCGCACGGTCGGTTCCAACGCATCCTATGGCTCCCGGCACTGAGTCAAGCATGCCCGTACGCCATGGTTAAGGCATTTTGACACCTCTAGCCTCTCCACCACAGCGTTTGTTGTGGCCTCGAGAACCCGAATGGCCCTTAACCATGGCTCCACGGCTCTAGAACGCCATATTTGCACACACGAATATGCTACCGCACAGCCGGTTCGTGCGTGTCCTACAGCTCTTGACACTAGGTCAAGCATGACCGTATGCCATGGTTAAGGCGTTTTGATGCCTCTGGCCTCACCACCACAATGTTTGTCATCACCCGAGAGCCTGAACGGCCCTTAACTACAGCTCCACGACTCCAGAACATCCATAATTGCACACACGACTGTGCCTCCGCATGGTCGGATCCTGTGCATCCTATGGCTCTCAGCACCGGGTCAAGCACGCCTGTACGCTATGGTTAAGCCATTTTGATGCCTCTCACCTCTCCACCATAGAGTTTTCCATCACCTGAGAGCCTGAAGGGCCCTTAACCATGCCTCCACGGCTCCTCGGACCAAGTCAAGCACGCCCATGCACCATGGTTAAGGCATTTTAACACCTTTGGCCTCTCCACCACAGCGTTTATTACCGCCCGAGAACCCGAATGGCCCTTAACCATGGCTCCACAGCTCTAGAACTGCCATATTTGCACACACGACTATGTTACCGCACAGCCAGTTCTTGCATGTCCTATAGCTCTCGACACTAGGTCAAGCACGACCGTATGCCATGGTTAAGGCATTTTGACGCCTCTAGCCTCACCACCACAATATTTGTCATCACCCGAGAGCCCGAACGGCCCTTAACTATAGCTCCACGACTCCAGAACATCCATAATTGCACACACGACGTCTTTGCCGCACGCCCGGATCCTGTGCATCCTACGGCTCTCGGCACCGGGTCAAGCACGCCCGTACGCCATGGTTAAGCCATTTTGATGCCTCTCACCTCTCCACCATAGAGTTTTTCATCACCCGAGAGCCTGAAGGGCCCTTAACCACAGCTCCATGGCTGCAAAACTGCCATATTTGCACACACGACCATGCTGCCGCACGGTCGGTTCCAACGCATCCTATGGCTCTCGGCACTGAGTCAAGCATGCCCGTACGCCATGGTTAAGGCATTTTGATGCCTCTGGCCTCACCACCACAATGTTTGTCATCACCCGAGAGCCTGAACGGCCCTTAACTACAGCTCCACGACTCCAGAACATCCATAATTGCACACACGACTGTGCCTCCGCATGGTCGGATCCTGTGCATCCTATGGCTCTCAGCACCGGGTCAAGCACGCCTGTACGCCATGGTTAAGCCATTTTGATGCCTCTCACCTCTCCACCATAGAGTTTTCCATCACCTGAGAGCCTGAAGGGCCCTTAACCATGCCTCCACGGCTCCTCGGAACAAGTCAAGCACGCCCATGCACCATGGTTAAGGCATTTTAACACCTTTGGCCTCTCCACCACAGCGTTTATTACCGCCCGAGAACCCGAATGGCCCTTAACCATGGCTCCACAGCTCTAGAACTGCCATATTTGCACACACGACTATGTTACCGCACAGCCAGTTCTTGCATGTCCTATAGCTCTCGACACTAGGTCAAGCACGACCGTATGCCATGGTTAAGGCATTTTGATGCCTCGGCCTCACCACCACAATATTTGTCATCACCCGAGAGCCCGAACGGCCCTTAACTATAGCTCCACGACTCCGAACATCCATAATTGCACACACGACCTTTGCCGCACGGCCGGATCCCGTGCATCCTACGGCTCTCGGCACCGGGTCAAGCACGCCGTACGCCATGGTTAAGCCATTTTGATGCCTCTCACCTCTCCACCATAGAGTTTTTCATCACCCGAGAGCCCGAAGGGCCCTTAACCACAGCTCCACGGCTGCAAAACTGCCATATTTGCACACACGACCATGCTGCCGCACGGTCGGTTCCAACGCATCCTATGGCTCTCGGCACTGAGTCAAGCATGCCCGTACGCCATGGTTAAGGCATTTTGACACCTCTGGCCTCTCTACCATAGCGTTTACCATCGCTCGAGAGCCTGAACGGCCCTTAACCTTGGCTCCATGGCTCTAGAACTGCCATATTCGCACACATGACCATGCTGCTGCACGGTCAGTTCCAACGCATCCTATGGCTCCTGGCACTGAGTCAAGCATGCTCGTACGCCATGGTTAAGGCATTTTGACATCTCTAGCCTCTCCACCACAGCGTTTGTTGCAGCCTGAGAACCTGAATGGAGCTTAACCATGGCTCCACAGCTCTAGAACTACCATATTTGCACAAACGAATATGCTACCGCACAGCCGGTTCGTGCGTGTCCTACAGCTCTTGACACTAGGTCAAGCATGACCGTATGCCATGGTTAAGGCGTTTTGATGCCTCTGGCCTCACCACCACAATGTTTGTCATCACCCGAGAGCCTGAACGGCCCTTAACCACGGCTCCACGGCTCCAGAACTGCCATATTTGCACACACGACCGTCTTTGCCGCACGGTCGGATCCCATGCATCCTATGGCTCTCGGCACCGGGTCAAGCACGCTGTACGCCATGGTTAAGCCATTTTGATGCCTCTCACCTCTCCACCATAGAGTTTTCCATCACACGAGAGCACGAAGGGCCCTTAACCATGCCTCCACGGCTCCAAAACGCCATATTTGCACACTCGACCATCTTTGCCGCACGGTCGGTTCCAACGCATTTTATGGCTCCCGGCTCGAGTCAAACATGCACATGTACGCCTTGGTTAAGGCATTTTGACACCTCTGGCCTCTCTACCATAGCGTTTGCCATCACTCGAGAGCCTAAACGGCACTTAACCTCGGCTCCATGGCTCCAGAACTGCCATATTTGCACACACGACTTTGCTGCCGCACGGCCGGTTCCTGCGCATCCTACGGCTCCTCGCACCAAGTCAAGCACGCCCATGCACTATGGTTAAGGCATTTTGACACCGCTGGCCTGTTGACCACAGCATTTGTTGCCGCCCAAGAACCCGAATGGCCCATAACCATGGCTCCACCGCTATAGAACTGCCATAGTTGCACACACGACTATGCTACCGCACAGCCGGTTCCTACGTATCCTACAGCTCTCGACACTAGGTCAAGCACGACCGTATGCCATGGTTAAGGCGTTTTGACACCTCTGGCCCCACCACCACAATGTTTGTCATCACCCGAGAGCCCGAACGGCCCTTAACTATAGATCCACGACTCGAACATCCATAATTGCACACACGGCTTGTCTTTGCGCACGGCCGGATCCTGTGCATCCTACGGCTCTCGGCACCGGTTCAAGCACACCCGTACGCCATGTTTAAGCCATTTTGATGCCTCTCACCTCTCCACCATAGAGTTTTCCATCACCCGAGAGCACGAAGGGCCCTTAACCATGGCTCCACGACGAAAAGCGCCACATTTGCACACACGACCATGCTTTGCCGCATGGTCGGTTCCAATGCGTCCTATGGCTCCCGGCGAGTCAAGCAAGCCCGTACGCCATGGTTAAGGCATTTTGACACCTCGGCCTCTCTACCATAGCGTTTGTCATCGCTCGAGAGCACGAACGGCCCTTAACCTCGGCTCCACGGCTCCCGACGCCATATTTGCACACACGACTTTGCTTGCCGCACGGCGGTTCCTATGCGTCCTACGGCTCCTCGCACCAAGTCAAGCACGCCCATGCACTATGCTTAAGGCATTTTAACACCTTTGGCCTCTCCACCACAGCGTTTATTACTGCCCGAGAACCCGAATGGCCCTTAACCATGGCTCCACAGCTCTAGAACTGCCATATTTGCATACACGACTATGCTACCGCACAGCCAGTTCCTGCATGTCCTATAGCTCTCGACACTAGGTCAAGCACGACCGTATGCCTTGGTTAAGGCGTTTTGACGCCTCTGACCTCACCACCATAATATTTGTCATCACCCGAGAGCCCGAACAGCCCTTAACTATGGGCCATTCGGGTTCTCGGGTGGTAATAAATGCTGTGGTGGAGAGGCCAAAAGTGTTAAAACGCCTTAACCATGGTGCATGGGCGTGCTTGACTTGGTGCGAGGAGCCGTAGGACGCATAGGAACCGGCCGTACGGCAGCAAAGTCGTGTGTGCAAATATGGCAGTTCTGGAGCCGAGGTTAAGGGCCGTTCAGGCTCTCGAGTGATGACAAATGCTATGGTAGAGAGGCCAGAGGTGTCAAAATGCCTTAACCATGGCGTACGATCTTGCTTGACTCAGTGCTGGGAGCCATAGTACGCGTTGGAACAGACCATGCGGCAGCATGGTTGTGTGTGCAAATGTGGCAGTTTTACTGCCGTGGAGCCATGGTTAAGGGCCCTTCAGGCT
Organism: Themeda triandra; assembly: GCA_018135685.1. Lineage (NCBI taxonomy): Eukaryota > Viridiplantae > Streptophyta > Magnoliopsida > Poales > Poaceae > Themeda > Themeda triandra. The sequence goes on along the minus strand of JAENPR010002873.1, from coordinate 12,651 downwards.
CTCGAGTGATGGAAAACTCTATGGTGGAGAGGTGAGAGGCATCAAAATGGCTTAACCATGGCGTACGGGTGTGCTTGAACCGGTGCCAAGAGCCGTAGGATGCACAGGATCCGGCCGTGCGCCAGCACAGTCGTGTGTGCAATTATGGATGTTCAGGAGTCGTGGAGCTATAGTTAAGGGCCGTTCGGGCTCTCGGGTGATGACAAACATTGTGGTGGTGGGGCCAAAGGTGTCAAAACGCCTTAACCATGGCATACGGTCGTGCTTGACCTAGTGTCGAGAGCCGTAGGACACGTAGGAACCGGGCCGTGCGGTAGCATAGTCGTGTGTGCAAATATGGCGGTTCTAGAGCGGTGGAGCCATGGTTAAGGGCCATTTGGGTTCTTGGGCGGCAACAAATGCGTGGTCGAGGGGGCGGCGGTGTCAAAACGCCTTAACCATAGTGCATGGGCGTGCTTGACTTGGTGCGAGGAGCCGTAGGATGCGCAGGAACCGGCCGTGCGGCAGCAAGGTCGTGTGTGCAAATATGGCAGTCCTAGAGCCGTGGAGCCGAGGTTAAGTGCCGTTCAGGCTCTCGAGTGACGGAAAACGCTATGGTAGAGAGGCCAGAGGTGAAAAAATGCCTTAACCATGGCGTACAGGCATGCTTGACTCAAAGCCGGGAGCCATAAAATGCGTTGGAACCGACCGTGCGGCAGCATGGTCGAGTGTGCAAATATGGCAGTTTTGGAGCCGTGGAGGCATGGTTAAGGGCCCTTCGTGCTCTCGGGTGATGGAAAACTCTATGGTGGAGAGGTGAGAGGCATCAAAATGGCTTAACCATGGCGTACGGGCGTGCTTGACCCGGTGCCGAGAGCCATAGGATGCACGGGATCCGACCGGCGTGCGGCGGCACGGTCGTGTGTGCAATTATGGATGTTCAGTCGTGGAGCTGTAGTTAAGGGCCGTTCAGGCTCTCGGATGATGACAAACATTGTAGTGGTGAGGCCAGAGTCATCAAAATGCCTTAACCATGGCATACGGTCATGCTTGACCTAGTGTCGGAGCGTAGGACACGCACGAACCGGCTGTGCGGTAGCATATTCGTGTGTGCAAATATGGCGCTTCTAGAGCCGTGGAGCCATGGTTAAGGGCCATTCAGGTTCTCAGGCGGCAACAAATGCTGTGGTGGAGAGGCTAGAGGTGTCAAAATGCCTTAACCATGGCGTACGGGCATGCTTGACTCAGTGCCAGGAGCCATAGGATGCGTTGGAACTGACCGTGCGGCAGCATGGTCGTGTGTGCAAATATGGCAGTTCTGGAGCCATGGAGCCAAGGTTAAGAGCCGTTCAGGCTCTCGAGCGACGACAAATTCTATGGTAGAGAGGCCAGAGGTGTCAAAATGCCTTAACCATGGCATACGGGCTTGCTTGACTCAGTCCCGGGAGCCATAGGACGCGTTGGAACCGACCATGCAGCAGCATGGTCGTGTGTGCAAATGTGGCGGTTTACCGCCGTGGAGCCATGGTTAAGGGCCCTTCGGGCTCTCGGGTGATGGAAAACTCTATGGTGGAGAGGTGAGAGGCATCAAAATGGCTTAACCATGGCGTACGGGTGTGCTTGAACCGGTGCCGAGAGCCGTAGGATGCACGGGATCCGGCCGTGCGCCGGCCGGACGTGTGTGCAATTATGGATGTTCTGGAGTCGTGGAGCTATAGTTAAGGGCCATTCGGGCTCTTGGGTGATGACAAACATTGTGGTGGTGGGGCCAGAGGTGTCAAAACGCCTTAACCATGGCATACGGTCGTGCTTGACCTAGTGTCGAGAGCCGTAGGACACGTAGGAACCGGGCCGGCGGTAGCATAGTCGTGTGTGCAAATATGGCAGTTCTAGAGCGGTGGAGCCATGGTTAAGGGCCATTCGGGTTCTTGGGCGGTAACAAATGCTGTGGTCAAGAGGCCAGCGGTGTCAAAACACCTTAACCATAGTGCATGGTTGTGCTTGACTTGGTGCGAGGAGCCGTAAGATGCGCAGGAACCGGCCGTGCGGCAGCAAAGTCGTGTGTGCAAATATGGCAGTTCGGGAGCCGTGGAGCCGAGGTTAAGTGCCGTTCAGGCTCTCGAGTGACGACAAACGCTATGGTAGAGAGGCCAGAGGTGTCAAAATGCCTTAACCATGGCGTACAGGCATGCTTGACTCAGAGCCGGGAGCCATAAAATGCGTTGGAACCGACCGTGCGGCAGCATGGTCGAGTGTGCAAATATGGCAGTTTTGGAGCCGTGGAGGCATTGTTAAGGGCCCTTCAGGCTCTCGGGTGATGGAAAACTCTGTGGTGGAGAGGTGAAAGGCATCAAAATGGCATAACCATGGCGTACAAGCGTGCTTGACCCGATGCCGAGAGCCATAGGATGCACAGGATCCGACCGTGCGGCAGCACAGTCGTGTGTGCAATTATGGATGTTCTGGAGTCGTGGAGCTGTAGTTAAGGGCCGTTCAGGCTCTCGGGTGATGACAAATATTGTGGTGGTGAGGCCAGAGGCATCAAAATGCCTTAACCATGGCATACGGTCATGCTTGACCTAGTGTCAAGAGCTGTAGGACACGCACGAACCGGGCCGTGTGGTAGCATATTCATGTGTGCAAATATGGCGGTTCTAGAGCCGTGGAGCCATGGTTAAGGGCCATTTAGGTTCTCGAGGCAGCAACAAACACCGTGGTGGAGAGGCTAGAGGTGTCAAAATGCCTTAACCATGGCGTACGGGCATGCTTGACTCGGTGCCGGGAGCCATAGGCTGCGTTGGAACCGGCCGTGCGGCGGCATGGTCGCGTGTGCAAATATGGCGGTTCTGGAGCCGTGGAGCCAAGGTTAAGGGCCGTTCGGCTCTCGAGCGATGGCAAACGCTATGGTAGAGAGGCCGAGAGGTGTTAAAATGCCTTAACCATGGCGTACGGGCATGCTTGACTCGGTCCGAGAGCCATAGGATGCGTTGGAACCGGCCGTGCGACGATGGTCGTGTGTGCAAATATGGCGGTTTGCGGCCGTGGAGGCGTGGTTAAGGGCCCTTCGGGCTCTCGGGTGATGAAAAACTCTATGGTGGAGAGGTGAGAGGCATCAAAATGGCTTAACCATGGCGTACGGGCGTGCTTGACCCGGTGCCGAGAGCCGTAGGATGCACGGGATCCGGCGTGCGGCAAAGCACGTCGTGTGTGCAATTATGGATGTTCGGAGTTGTGGAGCTATAGTTAAGGGCCATTCGGGCTCTCGGGTGATGACAAATATTGTGTTGGTGAGGCCGAGGCGTCAAAATGCCTTAACCATGGCATACGGTCGTGCTTGACCTAGTGTCGAGAGCTATAGGACATGCGGGAACCGGGCCGTGCGGTAGCATAGTCGTGTGTGTAAATATGGCGGTTCTAGAGCCGTGGAGCCATGGTTAAGGGCCATTCGGGTTCTCGGGCGGTAATAAACGCTGTGGTGGAGAGGCCAAAGGTGTTAAAATGCCTTAACCATGGTGCATGGGCGTGCTTGACTTAGTGCGAGGAGCCGTAGGACGCATAGGAACCGGCCGTGCGACAGCAAAGTCGTGTGTGCAAATATGGTAGTTCTGGAGCCGAGGTTAAGGGCCGTTCAGGCTCTCGAGCGACGACAAACGCAATGGTAGAGAGGCCAGAGGTGTCAAAATGCCTTAACCATGGCGTACAGGCTTGCTTGACTCAGTGCCGGGAGCCATAGGACGCGTTGGAACCGACCATGCAGCCGCATGGTCGTGTGTGCAAATGTGGCAGTTTTACTGCCGTGCAGCCATGGTTAAGGGCCCTTCAGGCTCTCGGGTGATGGAAAACTCTATGGTGGAGAGGTAAGAGGCATCAAAATGGCTTAAGCATGGTGTACGGGTGTGCTTGAACCGGTGCCGAGAGCCGTAGGATGCACAGGATCCGGCCGTGCGCCGGCACGATCGTGTGTGCAATTATGGATGTTCGGAGTCGTGGAGCCATGGTTAAGGGCCGTTCGGGCTCTCGGGTGATGACAAACATTGTGGTGGTGGGGCCAGAGGTGTCAAAACACCTTAACCATGGCATACGGTCGTGCTTGACCCAGTGTCGAGAGCTGTAGGACACGTAGGAACCGGCTGTGCGGTAGCATAGTCGTGTGTGCAAATATGGCAGTTCTAGAGCGGTAGAGCCATGGTTATGGGCCATTCGGGTTCTTGGGCGGCAACAAATGCTATGGTCGAGAGGCCAGCGGTGTCAAAACACCTTAACCATAGTGCATGGGCGTGCTTGACTTGGTGCGAGGAGCCGTAGGATGCGCAGGAACCGGCCGTGCGGCGGAAAGTCGTGTGTGCAAATATGGCGGTTCGGAGCCGTGGAGCCGAGGTTAAGTGCCGTTCGTGCTCTCCAGTGACGGCAAACGCTATGGTAGAGAGGCCGAGGTGTCAAAATGCCTTAGCCATGGCGTACGGGCATGCTTGACTCGAGCCGGGAGCCATAAAATGCGTTGGAACCGACCGTGCGGCGGCATGGTCGAGTGTGCAAATATGGCGGTTTTGGAGCCGTGGAGGCATGGTTAAGGGCCCTTCGGGCTCTCGGGTGATGGAAAACTCTATGGTGGAGAGGTGAGAGGCATCAAAATGGCTTAACCATGGGGTACAAAGCGTGCTTGACCCGGTGCCGAGAGCCATAGGATGCACAGGATCCGACCGTGCGGCAGCACAGTCGTGTGTGCAATTATGGATGTTCTGGAGTCGTGGAGCTGTAGTTAAGGGCCATTCAGGCTCTCGGGTGATGACAAACGCTGTGGTGGAGAGGCTAGAGGCATCAAAACGCCTTAACCATGGCATACGGTCAAGCTTGACCTAGTGTCAAGAGCTGTAGGACACGCACGAACCGGCTGTGCGGCAGCATGGTCGTGTGTGCAAATATGGCAGTTCTGGAGCCGTGGAGCCAAGGTTAAGGGCCATTCGAGTCCTCAGGCGGCAACAAACGCCGTGGGTGGAGAGGCTAGAGGTGTCAAAATGCCTTAACCATGGCGTACGGGCATGCTTGACTCGGTGCCGGGAGCCATAGGATGCGTTGGAACCGGCCGTGCGGCGGCATGGTCGTGTGTGCAAATATGGCGGTTACGGAGCCGTGGAGCCAAGGTTAAGGGCCGTTCGGGCTCTCGAGCGATGGCAAACGCTATGGTAGAGAGGCCGAGGTGTCAAAATGCCTTAACCATGGCGTACGGGCATGCTTGACTCGGTGCCGAGAGCCATAGGATGCGTTGGAACCGGCCGTGCGGCGGCATGGTCGTGTGTGCAAATATGGCGGTTTTGCGGCCGTGGAGCCGTGGTTAAGGGCCCTTCAGGCTCTCGGGTGATGAAAAACTCTATGGTGGAGAGGTGAGAGGCATCAAAATGGCTTAACCATGGCATACGGGCGTGCTTGACCCGGTGCCGAGAGCCGTAGGATGCACGGGATCGGGCGTGCGGCATCACGTCGTGTGTGCAATTATGGATGTTCTCGAGTCATGGAGCTATAGTTAAGGGCCGTTCGGGCTCTCGGGTGATGACAAATATTGTGGTGGTGAGGCCGGGGGCGTCAAAACGCCTTAACCATGGCATACGGTCATGCTTGACCTAGTGTCGAGAGCTATAGGACATGCAGGAACTGGCTGTGCGGTAGCATAGTCGTGTGTGTAAATATGGCAGTTCTAGAGCTGTGGAGCCTTGGTTAAGGGCCATTCGGGTTCTCGGGCGGTAATAAACGCTGTGGTGGAGAGGCCAAAGGTGTTAAAACGCCTTAACCATGGTGCATGGGCGTGCTTGACTTAGTGCGAGGAGCCGTAGGACGCATAGGAACCGGCCGTGCGACAGCAAAGTCGTGTGTGCAAATATGGTAGTTCTGGAGCCGAGGTTAAGGGCCGTTCAGGCTCTCGAGCGACGACAAACGCAATGGTAGAGAGGCCAGAGGTGTCAAAATGCCTTAACCATGGCGTACGGGCTTGCTTGACTCAGTGTCGGGAGCCATAGGACGCGTTGGAACCGACCATGCGGCCGCATGGTCGTGTGTGCAAATGTGGCGGTTTTGCCCGTGGAGCCATGGTTAAGGGCCCTTCGGGCTCTCGGGTGATGGAAAACTCTATGGTGGAGAGGTAGAGGCATCAAAATGGCTTAAGCATGGTGTACGGGTGTGCTTGAACCGGTGCCGAGAGCCGTAGGATGCACGGGATCCGGCCGTGCGCCGGCACGGTCGTGTGTGCAATTATGGATGTTCGGAGTCGTGGAGCTATAGTTAAGGGCCGTTCGGGCTCTCGGGTGATGACAAACATTGTGGTGGTGGGGCCGAGGTGTCAAAACGCCTTAACCATGGCATACGGTCGTGCTTGACCTAGTGTCGAGAGCCGTAGGACACGTAGGAACCGGGCTGTGCGGTAGCATAGTCGTGTGTGCAAATATGGCGGTTCTAGAGCGGTGGAGCCATGGTTATGGGCCATTCGGGTTCTTGGGCGGCAACAAATGCTGTGGTCGAGAGGCCAGCGGTGTCAAAACACCTTAACCATAGTGCATGGGCGTGCTTGACTTGGTGCGAGGAGCCGTAGGATGCGCAGGAACCGGCCGTGCGGCAAAGAAAGTCGTGTGTGCAAATATGGCGGTTACGGAGCCGTGGAGCCGAGGTTAAGTGCCGTTCGGGCTCTCGAGTGACGGCAAACGCTATGGTAGAGAGGCCGGAGGTGTCAAAATGCCTTAGCCATGGCGTACGGGCATGCTTGACTCGAGCCGGAGCCATAAAATGCGTTGGAACCGGCCGTGCGGCGGCATGGTCGAGTGTGCAAATATGGCGCTTTTGGAGCCGTGGAGGCATGGTTAAGGGCCCTTCGGGCTCTCGGTGATGGAAAACTCTATGGTGGAGTGGTGAGAGGCATCAAAATGGCTTAACCATGGGGTACGGGCGTGCTTGACCCGGTGCCGAGAGCCATAGGATGCACGGGATCCGGCCGTGCGGCGGCACACGTCGTGTGTGCAATTATGGATGTTACGGAGTCATGGAGCTATAGTTAAGGGCCATTCGGGCTCTCGGGTGATGACAAACATTGTGGTGGTGAGGCTAGAGGCATCAAAACGCCTTAACCATGGCATACGGTCATGCTTGACCTAGTGTCAAGAGCTGTAGGACACGCACGAACCGGGCGTGCGGTAGCATATTCGTGTGTGCAAATATGGCGTTCTAGAGCTATGGAGCCATGGTTAAGGGCCATTCGGTCCTCGGCGGCAACAAACGCTGTGGTGGAGAGGCTAGAGGTGTCAAAATGCCTTAACCATGGCGTACGGGCATGCTTGACTCGGTGCCGGGAGCCATAGGATGCGTTGGCCCGGCCGTGCGGCGGCATGGTCGTGTGTGCAAATATGGCGGTTCGGAGCCGTGGAGCCAAGGTTAAGGGCCGTTCGGGCTCTCGAGCGATGGCAAACGCTATGGTAGAGAGGCCGAGGTGTCAAAATGCCTTAACCATGGTGTACGGGCATGCTTGACTCGGTGCCGAGAGCCATAGGATGCGTTGGAACCGACCGTGCGGCGGCATGGTCGTGTGTGCAAATATGGCGGTTTTGCGGCCGTGGAGCCATGGTTAAGGGCCCTTCGGGCTCTCGGGTGATGAAAAACTCTATGGTGGAGAGGTGAGAGGCATCAAAATGGCTTAACCATGGCATACGGGCGTGCTTGACCGGTGCCGAGAGCCGTAGGATGCACGGGATCCGGCCGTGCGGCATCACGACGTGTGTGCAATTATGGATGTTCTGGAGTCATGGAGCTATAGTTAAGGGCCGTTCGGGCTCTCGGGTGATGACAAATATTGTGGTGGTGAGGCCAGAGGCGTCAAAACGCCTTAACCATGGCATACGGTCATGCTTGACCTAGTGTCGAGAGCTATAGGACATGCGGGAACCGGGCGTGCGGTAGCATAGTCGTGTGTGTAAATATGGCAGTTCTAGAGCTGTGGAGCCTTGGTTAAGGGCCATTCGGGTTCTCGGGTGGTAATAAAGGCTATGGTGGAGAGGCCAAAGGTGTTAAAACGCCTTAACCATGGTGCATGGGCGTGCTTGACTTGGTGCGAGGAGCCGTAGGACGCATAGGAACCGGCCGTGCGGCGGCAAGTCATGTGTGCAAATATGGTAGTTACGGGAGCCGAGGTTAAGGGCCATTCAGGCTCTCAAGCGACGACAAACGCTATGGTAGAGAGGCCCGAGAGGTGTCAAAATGCCTTAACCATGGTGTACGGGCTTGCTTGACTCGGTGTCGGGAGCCATAGGATGCGTTGGAACCGACCATGTGGCGGCATGGTCGTGTGTGCAAATGTGGCGGTTTTGGAGCCGTGGAGCCATGGTTAAGGGCCCTTCAGGCTCTTGGGTGATGGAAAACTCTATGGTGGAGAGGTTAGAGGCATCAAAATGGCTTAACCATGGTGTACGGATGTGCTTGAACCGGTGCCGAGAGCCGTAGGATGCACGGGATCCGGCCGTGTGCGGCACAATCGTGTGTGCAATTATGGATGTTACGGAGTCGTGGAGCTATAGTTAAGGGCCGTTCGGGCTCTCGGGTGATGACAAACATTGTGGTGGTGGGGCCGAGGTGTCAAAACGCCTTAACCATGGCATACGGTCGTGCTTGACCTAGTGTCGAGAACTGTAGGACACGTAGGAACCGGGCCGTGCGGTAGCATAGTCGTGTGTGCAAATATGGCAGTTCTAGAGCGGTGGAGCCATGGTTAAGGGCCATTCGGGTTCTTGGGCGGCAACAAATGCTGTGGTCGAGAGGCCAGCGGTGTCAAAATGCCTTATCCATAGTGCATGGGCGTGCTTGACTTGGTGCGAGGAGCCGTAGGATGCGTAGGAACCGGCCGTGCGGCAGCAAAGTCGTGTGTGCAAATATGGCAGTTCTGGAGCCGTGGAGCCAAGGTTAAGTGCCGTTCAGGCTCTCGAGTGACGGCAAACGCTATGGTAGAGAGGCCAGAGGTGTCAAAATGCCTTAACCATGGCGTACAGGCATGCTTGACTCGGTCCGGGAGCCATAAAATGCATTGGAACCGACCGTGCGGCGGCATGGTCGAGTGTGCAAATATGGTAGTTTTGGAGCCGTGGAGGCATGGTTAAGGGCCCTTCGGGCTCTCGGTGATGGAAAACTCTATGGTGGAGAGGTGAGAGGCATCAAAATGGCTTAACCATGGCGTACGGGCGTGCTTGACCCGGTGCCGAGAGCCATAGGATGCACGGGATCCGACCGTGCGGCATCACGATCATGTGTGCAATTATGGATGTTCTGGAGTCGTGGAGCTGTAGTTAAGGGCCGTTCAGGCTCTCGGGTGATGACAAACATTGTGGTGGTGAGGCCAGAGGCATCAAAATGCCTTAACCATGGCATACGGTCATGCTTGACTTAGTGTCAAGAGCTATAGGACACGCACGAACCGGCCGTGCGGTAGCATAGTCGTGTGTGCAAATATGGCAGTTCTGGAGCCGTGGAGCCAAGGTTAAGGGCCGTTCAGGCTCTCGAGCGACGGCAAACGCTATGGTAGAGAGGCTAGAGGTGTCAAAATGCCTTAACCATAGTGTACGGGCATGCTTGACTCGGTGCCGAGGAGCCATAGGATGCGTTGGAACCGACCATGCGGCGGCATGGTCGTGTGTGCAAATATGGCGGTTACGGAGCCGTGGAGCCAAGGTTAAGTACCGTTCGGCTCCCGAGCGATGGCAAACGCTATGGTAGAGAGGCCGGAGGTGTCAAAATGCCTTAACCATGGCGTACGGGCATGCTTGACTCGGTGCCAAGAGCCATAGGATGCGTTGGAACCGACCGTGCGGCGGCATGGTCGTGTGTGCAAATATGGCGGTTTGCGGCCGTGGAGCCGTGGTTAAGGGCCCTTCGGGCTCTCGGGTGATGGAAAACTCTATGGTGGAGAGGTGAGAGGCATCAAAATGGCTTAACCATGGCGTACGGGTGTGCTTGAACCGGTGCCGAGAGCCGTAGGATGCACGGGGATCCGGCCGTGCGCCGGCACGGTCGTGTCTGCAATTATGGATGTTCGGAGTCGTGGAGCTATAGTTAAGGGCCGTTCGGGCTCTCGGGTGATGACAAACATTGTGGTGGTGGGGCCGGAGGTGTCAAAATGCCTTAACCATGGCATACGGTCATGCTTGACCTAGTGTCGAGAGCTGTAGGACACGTAGGAACCGGGCCGTGCGGTAGCATATTCGTGTGTGCAAATATGGCTGTTCTAGAGCTGTGGAGCCATGGTTAAGGGCCATTCAGGTTCTTGGGCGGCAACAAATGCTGTGGTGGAGAGGCCAGCGGTGTCAAAACGCCTTAACCATGGCGTACGGGCATGCTTGACTTGGTGCGAGGAGCCGTAGGATGCGCAGGAACCGGCCGTGCGGCAGCAAAGTCGTGTGTGCAAATATGGCAGTTCTGGAGCCGTGGAGCCGAGGTTAAGTGCCGTTCAGGCTCTCGAGCGATGGCAAATGCTATGGTAGAGAGGCCAGAGGTGTCAAAATGCCTTAACCATGGCGTACGGGCATGCTTGACTCAGTGCCGAGAGCCATAAAATGCGTTGGAACCGGCCGTGCGGCGGCATGGTCGAGTGTGCAAATATGGCGTTTTGGAGCCGTGGAGGCATGGTTAAGGGCCCTTCGGGCTCTCGGGTGATAAAAAACTCTATGGTGGAGAGGTGAGAGGCATCAAAATGGCTTAACCATGGCGTACGGGCGTGCTTGACCCGGTGCTTGAGAGCCATAGGATGCACGGGATCCGGCCGTGCGGCGGCACGGTCGTGTGTGCAATTATGGATGTTACTGGAGTCATGGAGCTGTAGTTAAGGGCCATTCGGGCTCTCGGGTGATGACAAACATTGTGGTGGTGAGGCCGGAGGCATCAAAACACCTTAACCATGGCATACGGTCATGCTTGACCTAGTGTCAAGAGCTGTAGGACACGCACGAACCGGCTGTGCGGTAGCATATTCGTGTGTGCAAATATGGCAGTTCTAGAGCTGTGGAGCCATGGTTAAGGGCCATTCAGGTTCTCGGGCGGCAACAAACGCTATGGTGGAGAGGCCAGAGGTGTCAAAATGCCTTAACCATGGCGTACGGGCATGCTTGACTCAGTGCCGGGAGCCATAGGATGCGTTGGAACCGACCGTGCGGCAGCATGGTCGTGTGTGCAAATATGGCAGTTCTGGAGCCGTGGAGCCAAGGTTAAGGGCCGTTCAGGCTCTCGAGCGATGGCAAACGCTATGGTAGAGAGGCCAGAGGTGTCAAAATGCCTTAACCATGGCGTACGGGCATGCTTGACTAAGTGCCGAGAGCCATAGGATGCGTTGGAACCGACCGTGCGGCAGCATGGTCGTGTGTGCAAATATGGCGTTTTGCGGCCGTGGAGCCATGGTTAAGGGCCCTTCAGGCTCTCGGGTGATGAAAAACTCTATGGTGGAGAGGTGAGAGGCATCAAAATGGCTTAACCATGGCATACGGGCGTGCTTGACCCGGTGCCGAGAGCCGTAGGATGCACAGGATCTGGCTGTGCGGCATCACAGTCGTGTGTGCAATTATGGATGTTCTGGAGTCATGGAGCTATAGTTAAGGGCCGTTCGGGCTCTCGGGTGATGACAAATATTGTGGTGGTGAGGCCAGAGGCGTCAAAACGCCTTAACCATGGCATACGGTCATGCTTGACCTAGTGTCGAGAGCTGTAGGACATGCGGAACCGGGCGTGCGGTAGCATAGTCGTGTGTGTAAATATGGCAGTTCTAGAGGCGTGTGGAGCCTTGGTTAAGGGCCACTCGGGTTCTCGGGCGGTAATAAACGCTATGGTGGAGAGGCCAAAGGTGTTAAAACGCCTTAACCATGGTGCATGGGCGTGCTTGACTTGGTGCGAGGAGCCGTAGGGACGCATAGGAACCGGCCATGCGGCAGCAAAGTCATGTGTGCAAATATGGTAGTTCTGGAGCCGAGGTTAAGGGCCGTTCAGGCTCTCAAGCGACGACAAACGCTATGGTAGAGAGGCCAGTGGTGTCAAAATGCCTTAACCATGGTGTACGGGCTTGCTTGACTCAGTGTCGGGAGCCATAGGATGCGTTGGAACCGACCATGTGGCAGCATGGTCGTGTGTGCAAATGTGGCAGTTTTACTGCCGTGGAGCCATGGTTAAGGGCCCTTCAGGCTCTCGGGTGATGGAAAACTCTATGGTGGAGAGGTTAGAGGCATCAAAATGGCTTAACCATGGTGTACGGGTGTGCTTGAACCGGTGCCGAGAGCCGTAGGATGCACGGGATCCGGCCGTGTGCCGGCACGGTCGTGTGTGCAATTATGGATGTTCAGGTCGTGGAGCTATAGTTAAGGGCCGTTCGGGCTCTCGGGTGATGACAAACATTGTGGTGGTGGGGCCGGAGGTGTCAAAACGCCTTAACCATGGCATACGGTCGTGCTTGACCTAGTGTCGAGAGCTGTAGGACACGTAGGAACCGGGTGCGGTAGCATAGTCGTGTGTGCAAATATGGCGGTTCTAGAGCGGTGGAGCCATGGTTAAGGGCCATTCGGGTTCTTGGGCGGCAACAAATGCTGTGGTCGAGGAGACCAGCGGTGTCAAAATGCCTTATCCATAGTGCATGGGCGTGCTTGACTTGGTGCGAGGAGCCGTAGGATGCGT
>JAENPR010002829.1:0-39913 GCA_018135685.1 Themeda triandra | reverse complement strand
AAATGATACTAGCTTATTTCTCCATAGTAAAGATATCAGGTCCAAATGGTATGGCCGGGCTGGCCATACCTAACGGTGGTGTGGCATAGGCGGTACGAGTACGACGCATGCGCTTGCATCGGCGAGCATGTACAGTGGACTGAAAACAGCATCTAGCTAGCAATAGCAAATAAAACATGCTGCATAAAAAAAGAGAGAATCACGCGTGCTGGTGTTGTTATACACTGAGAGCTAAGTATTACGTTGGGGTGTAAGAAGGCTAAATGCTGCTATGGAGTAGAGAAAAGAGGAAAGAGTAGGGAAGCGGGCTGTAACCTTACAGCCGGCTTGGACATAATAACCAAAAAAAAAATTGTGAGAGAGACAAGTGTATCACATATTTAAAATCAAGGCTTAACCACTGTACGAGTAGACCGAGAGATGGGCTGTAAGGATCCATACAGCCTTCAGCCGACTAAATCATAATACTTGCTCTGATACGTTGGATAATTTACAGCGGATACGACGCATGCGCTTGCTGCTTGCATCGGCGAGCAATGTACAGTGGACTGAAAACTACAGCTCCTGCATGCTTTTGTCCTGAGTACAAACTCGAACTACTCATCCAGTCAGTCATTACTGTTTGTGGCACCGCTTTCAGGTTTGTCAACATATTTTAGGGGTACATCTCTGAAGAGACAGGCTACTGAATTCAGACGAGCCATTAGAGAATTCAGAAACGTAGATTATTTTCCCTTATAATATAATAGAATTAAAATAGCGGGAGCATCTCCTCTGTTTTTTTTTTTTTTTTTTTTTTGACAAGGGAACATCTCCTCTGGTTAGCGAACCGAACGGGTAACACACACCTTCCAAGAAAGATGGAGAAGCTCCTTTTCCTTTTTCCAGGAAAGAGACGATGGTTGGGGTCATGCGGGACCGCAGGAGTTAGCTCTACACGCAGCGCCGCACAGGACAGGCATTCCTTTGTGCTCACCACACACCGCATAGAAACGTCAGCTCGTGGACCCATCAGTCCAGGCCAAGGACCCATCCCAATTGCATTGCAGCCAAGAATTCTTTTTGTTTATATTTAGGAAAAATAATAATAAATAAACACGGGATGAAAAGCATTGGGGGGCACTCGCCAAGTTGTGTGCGCGATCGAGTCGGTGTCGCTACCCGATTCTACTACCTGGTGGTGGTGTTAAAGGGAGTCGTAGTTCGCCGGGGGTGTGGCTGCAAAGTTGCGCGAAGAACGGCGTTTTGTCCTGGTGTCCCAAGTGACCTGGTCGTGCTGAAGAATGGTCGTCTGCTTAGAACCGATCGCCTGCACTGCACCCAGCAGTAACCATCACGGGAAGCTTTTGCGCAGCGCAAGAAAGGTTAACCAAATATTATGGGGGAGAAAACACACCAAAACCCTCACAAATCGGGTGATGGGTAAGACTCTGCACAAGCTTCAGCAGAGTTTAGCCCATGCATGTAGACAACACCGAAGCTCCATGTAGAAACACAGTACTTTAATTACTATAGATTTATCGATTGCTCTATATAGTTTCATCCACATTAATACTTTTCTCATCCCTTGCATGATTGCACCATATCTCTATCGATCTTCAAATTATATTTAGGTAAAATTCTAACTAGCTATATCAACTCTCGTTGTGGCTCATCTCTATCCATATTTATTATTCTGCATAAAAGTCCATATTAATATTAGTAATGCAGAAGTAAAATTGGGGGCATATTTTCTTTTGAATATGCACAAAGGTGGCTAGTTGGGTAATTTATATGCAATTTCAGGAGGCTACTTAAATTATTTGTTCTAATGTCAGACCTGGAAAATTTAGTTGCAAATATTAGGGCTATTGTAGATGTTCTTACATAATAGCACTAGTGAGTAATTTGTATGTAAATTTAGGTTTTAGGTGACCACTTTAGACTATCTTTCATAATGACATGTGTGGGATAATTTGGATAATTTAGAGTGCTATTTTAGATTACCTTTGATAATACCATAGACATGTAATTTACATGTAGGTTTAGGGGTTATATTATGTTATTTTTTAAATACTAAATGGCTAAACATAAGAGATCCAATGAATATTATCGTCAATGATTATCGAATCTCCGCAGCTTGATGATCAAACGAATCCAATTTTAGAACTTTCACAATTTAATTTATTTTTAGTTTGTTTCAAGACAATTATCGTGCTCCATTGAGGACTCATAATTAACTTGGAGACTTCATTAGAGACACTAGTTCATGAGGAGCACGTGCTAGATTGTATATAGTTTATAAGCATCAAAAAATTATGTTTAATACCAAACTTATAAAAAAATATCTTCGCACGCCTTTGTCACTATTTATTTCCAACTCAATTTACATGTATATACTCTACAATCTTTTTTATTCGGACGGTGGTGAACTTATCACTCTAGTCTCATCCATACCTATAGTTTTTCTGACTATGTCTAGCACTTCTCTGTATATTTAATATTTTTTGTGATTAGTGTATATTTAATATACATATGAGATATCAGTTTAAATTATGTTGGCTCTTATTGCAAGCCAAATCTACTCGTGAAGCTGTATTTTAGTTTTCAATTTGTTTTTACTTTGAAGTCAAATTAGGACACCAATATACTTATTGCAGCTTTTATTCCAAATTATCCTTTCATGTTTTTATTAAAAAATGATTTTATGTCATGAACCGCAAGGTACTATATAGAACAAAAAACTTGAGGTCACGGGGTTTGTGGTATTGGCAAACCTCAAGACAAGCACAGATATTAAGCCTAATAGTTACACAAGTTATTCTTCAAGGACTCTCAAAATGACTAGGACAGTCATTTTGATATGCACTAATCTCCTCTGCCCCTCAAGATGATGAATTATGACCGGTAGGCTACGGATATAGTCTTTTCAGACAAGTGTGACTAATTATTTTTAAAACAAATTGATCCGTGGCTATTGTTGTCAATGGTGATAGGGAGTCCACTTGAATTAATGATAAAATCTTTCTCGATTTTTATAAGAATTTCCTTTTTCCTAGTATATTTTATAGAGACGTAACTGTAAGGTGGCTGAATATCTGCTGGTTCATGGTATCACGGGGCGCTGAATTTCCGATTACACATGCATCATGCGGAACCATGCCGTCGGAGCATGATTTTGGGCAAACCAAACACGCCTACTATGGCGTCCTACACCTAGAGATCACATGATATACATGCCTAGTAGCATGTAGTAGTAGGATCCGTTACGCACTCAAGAACCACATGCTCGTACGTTGCGCGCGTAAACAATTTTCAAGGAGACAAGCTGTCACGGGCCGACAGTGGGCCCCGCAAGTAGGACGGTTCTTCTTGTTGCCGATCCGACAACCGAAGCGCGCGCGCGTCGTGTATAAAGGGAAGGCGCCGTGGCGGCCAAGGCATCGATTCGGGAAACCGTCATTCTAGAAGTAGAATTCTTAGCTTTCCATAAACATTTGCTTAGCAAACCCCAGCCTGCTCATGTATTGATTACATTTGAGTTCATCAATAAAGCGCAAATTCACCCCCAATTCCCCAATTCTACCCAAATCCCCGCCCGTTCATAACATTTGGTATTCGAGCCGTTTCGATCGAGGGGAAATTTTTTTTCTCGATCGGCATCTCCGGCCGGGCGCCCTCCAAGCGTTTGACGAAATTCCAAACCGAGATGGCGACTTCCATGGAGGAGATGACGAAGACGATGGGCACCATGACGGCGCAGCTGGAGAACGTCAAGGAGCTGGTGTTGACGATCGTTAAGTATCAATTTTATACCGTCAACGCAGCAAGAGAAAGGACTAATATGAGTTCACCGTTAGATATAGGGGTTACACTTAATTCCACGAGTTTTGGTGATTGTCTATTTGCAGGGGGTTATCGAAAGAGAACCAAAGGAGGCCCACATGTCATGATTACATAGAGATAAAGACCGAACGGGTAAAATTGTATAATCTAGAAGACTCCAGAAGGCAACACCTGGAAGCGGGGACCCACCTGGCATTGTGGTGGGTCGGCCGACTCCCCACCTCCACCAATCAGGTGGAGTCTCGTGGATCCTGCCTCCACCGCCTTTGAGGATGAATAATTATCGTCCATTTAGGTCGGTTTGATCCGAGGGCTGTGGTTAATCCTAGGGGGCTATATATTCGAGCCCCCGGCCCCGGGTAAAACACGAATTCATTCCTAATTCATTCAAGAGTTCATTCTCTCATCGAGAATTCGAGAAGCCGAGCCACCATCTCAATTAGAGCTCCATATTTTAGTAGCATAGCTACATAGGAATAGATCTAGAGGGAATCAAGCCTAGCTTGGAGTCCGGATCTGTCGGAGTTCTTGGTAATTCCCCTCTACATTCTTGTAATATTCATCATTGTTCGTGATACTATGAGTAGTACTTTATTCTATTCTATTATATCATACTTGACTTTGCTCTATTTGATTATATTCTCAATTATATTGTTCTTAGTTTACTTTGATTATATGTTTAGCATAGTTGGACTAGAATTATGTTTATGCATAGGATCGTATAGCGCTTACTCATTAGATCGATGGGTGAGTGGTAAATATTGTGTAGGCGTGGTGCTTAGACCGTATTTATCCGCGATTGCACCCTATTGGCCGGGTCGTGTGGTAGATCGCGGAAGTGACAGTTCCGTTGAGTCCTTTGTATTCCATCCCCGTTGGTAGGTCTTAGTAGAACAACCTATTACATTGAAGTCATTGCTATGTCTCTTGTCTTCTCGGTAATATCACTATGCATAGATGTAACCTTTTCCCGCCATGATTGCTAGATGTTCTTGCACTAATCATTGTATGCTTTGACCTTATAGTTAGAATAACATAGGATTATACCCTAGATCGTCCTAGTCCATGCTAGTGTTATAAACTTAGAGTGCTAAGTTGAGATGGCTTATTACTATTATTTTATGTGGCTAATTGCTCTCATTTATCTTATGTCATTTATCATTCATTCCTATATTTTATGTGACACTTACCCGTATGAGATGATCGATACAGACAAGGTTAAGCTCTCCATTACAACATGTGCATTGCTCATCACTCATTATCCAGTGCATTCCCTTCCCAAAGGGTAAAAATATAAATAACGATACCTGGATTACTCCTGGTTAAAATGCTACATCGGTATTATCTCGTGCGCTTGCGGATCCCATATTTATTTCTAGTAGCAGTTGCATTATTTAGTACCGGCATTTTTGGCGCCATGTTGGGGATGACAACCTAACACCGAGTGGCGTTAGAAATGTCAACAAGCATTTTTGGCGCCGTTGCCGGGGAAGGTTGAAAGCCAATGGATAATGAGCGGCATTGCACTACATAATGAGATTGAGCACTGTCACCATTCTCTACTCATACGACCTTACCCTTGTTTTTCGTCTATTCTTATATCTTATGCGGGGTAATGTATGAAAAAGACAATTCTTCCCGATAATTATATTGACGATCCGAAGCTTTATTCGGGAAGGCCGGAAGCAAGTTGAAGAAGACCAATCAATCATCATCATCATCAACTCAACTTGGAAGCTTGACGGACGAGAAAGTCAACCTTTCGTTCGAGACTTGACACCGCGTTTGAAGCCATGGCGAACAAGTCACTTCGCGAGTTCTCGGCTCCAACTACGGACAACATTCGTCTTGGACCAAACCGGGGACATTGAAGGAGCTTTTGAGCTCAAGCCGCGCTAATCAACATGGTGCAAGCAAGCCGGTTACTGTGGGAAGGCCCATGAAGATGCTAGTGCTCATCTCCAACACTTTCTGGAGATTTGTAGCACATTCACTATCAAGGATGTCCCCGAGAGATGCTATACTACTTCGCTCTTCCCATTCTCACTCTTGGGGAGAGCGAAGCAAAGGTTCTACGCCAATAAGGAGAAGAATCCTACGTGGGCACTATGTTCCACCAATTTCTTGGCGAAGTTCTTCCCAATGGGCAAGACAAATGCTCTTCGTGGGAAGATATCAAGCTTTCAAAGCAACATCATGATGAGACTGTCCCGAAGCTTGGGAGCGCTTTCAAGATTACATCCTCGAGTGTCCTCATCATGGCATGGAGAATTGGCTGCTCATGCGAGACATTCTACCATGGGCTCAAGAACAAGACACGTGAGACGATGGATGCCGCCGGAGGTGCATTCTTATCACTCACTATTCCTCAAGACACAGCTCTTGTGGAGAAGATGGCATCCAACCAAGGTTGGAGTGAAGAAAGAACTCGGACCCGCAAGAGAGGAGGAGGAATGCACCAGTGAAGGAGGTAGACATGCTTTCCGCCAAAATGGATCTGCTAATGAAGAGGCTCGATGAGAGAGCCACGAGAGAAGAAAGAAGTCATGCATATACATGATGCTCGCATGACATGTGAAGAGTGTGGAGAGACCGGGCACACAGGTGCTAACCGCCCGTAGCTGAAGGAGGACGTGAACTACCTCAACAACAACAACAATAATTACTATCGTCCCCAGAATCAAGGTTGGAATCAAGACGAGAGGCCTAACTACTCGGGCAATTATTCGTGCAACTATCAAGGTAACAACTCCTCCTACAATAATTACAACCAGTAGCCTTTGAGAGAGTTAGTGCTTTGAATCAAGGCAAGATGATGGACAATGCGTCCAAGAAGCCGACATCAAATGACAAGGTCCTAGAGACACTCGGCAAGAATGGATGGCTTTTCCAATGCCATCAAGAGTCGGCTCGGCTTCAACAAGATAATTGAGTCGTAGGTACAACGGCTTGTCAACCTTGCTCCCTCCACTCGGTCAAGGTAAACCGGGACAACCCGAAGAGCTCGAGACTGCAAATCTTGTTGATATATTCAATATAGAAAATAGCCGAAGTGATCCATCGAAGGGGTCATGGATTGACTCAACTCGCCAATCAAGAAGGGGCGATCCAGGGAGACCGGTCATTCCGATCTCCATTGGAAGTACTAACTTTAATGAGGCAATCTGTGACTTCGGTGCAAGCATCAACATCATGCCAAGAGTGATATATGAGAAGCTATTCGGATGCCCCTTAGCATACACAACCATGTGCTTGCGGCTTGCGTGATCGGTCACTCCGTGTTCCTTTGGGAGTACTAGAAGATATATGTGTACGAGTGGGCAACTCATATGTTCCAAACCGGACTTCGTGATAGTGGATACAGGCGGTGATGAAAGGTCCCCTATCATTTTGGGACGACCATTCTTGAACACCGCCGGAGCCATCATGTATGCCAACACCGCCAAGATCATCTTCAACATCAAGGGCAAGCGAGAAACCTTCTTCTTCAAGAACGAGTGCTTTGCAGTTCCCAAAGACACCCTCATCAACGAATGGTGAGAAGAAGAAGAGTCCAAATAAGAAGAGCAAGAACAAGAATAAGAAGACCAAGAAGACAGAGACAAGTAAGGATGGTCACCGCAGTCCACAAGGAGCATGACCACTTACTCGGATCCCCACGTCGATCAAGAAGGATGACCCAGTGTCCCAACCATTCAATGCTCCATCAACGAAGCTCTTTCAATAAAGGCATGCAGTGACACCGGATCGGGCGTCAACATTATGGCCAAAGTAACTTATGAGTATCTATATGGCACTATGCCTTTGGAGCCTACCTATGCACACGGCTGAGATGGCGTATCGAGACATTCCGCTTTGTCGAAGGAGAAGTGAAGGATGTCCTCATCCGGATAGATGACCATTATGTCCCTACGGACTTCCTAGTCATTGACATGGGAGATGACTACGATCCTCCAATCATCCTAGAAAGACCATTCCTAAACACCACCGAGCTATCATCTATATCGGGACGGGGAGAGATCCATTTCCACTTTCCCACTTTGAGAAAGTACGCCGCTACTTCAATAATAATTATATAATCACCGAGGAGCCCAAGAAGAACAGAACAAGGAGAAGGCAGCGTACCCGTCGCGAACAAGAAGAACATCACTAAAGATGGATGGGCCGACTATGAGGAGAAGTATTCGATATGAAGATCGGTACCCGAAGAAAAGAACATTGTAGAAGAACCCGAGAAGGTGCTGTCATCAGAAGAGAACCAAGTGCCCCAAGAAGCTTCCTCCTCAAGGTCACCCTCTCCAACGAAGAAGGTGTGGAAGGTAAAAGCAAAAATCAGAATCAATTCCTACACACAAGGCGACGTCATCGAGGCGCCGGCCAATGCGCCCTTGAAAAATGAGCAAACATGACAAGTCCTGTCGGAGGACTTAAAACCACCGAACGCCGTGCCAAGAGGTAACTTGGTATTTATCGGCAATTACTTTCCAAAGATTGCATTTTTACCTTAGCATATTTATTTTCCTATTTGCATCTTAGTTGCATCTTTACCATCTCTCGCATTAGAAAAGAAAATAAAGATATTGTGCATTCGCATCCAAAAAATCGTCAAGCCCCATGTGAATAATCATTCACCGTGGTGGCACAAAAATAATTTCTCGGATATTTATTTCCCCCGTCTCGCATTCCTTAAATAATAAAAAGATAAAAATATTTCTTGTGATCCCGTTAGAACAAGTCTAAGTTAAGAAAGTTCTAGACAACCGGGGCCTAGAGGTTTTATCACTAACGCTTAATCAGTTCCACAAGCTTTGTTGTCTATTTGAGCTTCACAAAACATCAAGGATCATGAAGAGCTAACGAGCGTAAGGACATCCGGTCCCCGTCGGAGTACTACCCGCGAAAATTGAATGCCGTCTCCAACAAAGAACTATCTACGACACTCCCCGGAGGACTAGAACGTCTTCGATGCCCGTCGGCAACATCGCGAGACTATGTCAACATCCAAGGCAGGGGAGAGCATCCCCGTGTACCAAGCTAAGTGTTTTCAACTTATCTATTTATGCTTTGTTAGAATGTGCTTTGATTAAAACAACTAAAAAAGATGCATAACCATAGAAACCCGAAAGATTTCCTTATTTATCTTTTCTACTTTTGGAGAGCTCTTGCGATCTGTCTTTAAAAGTGATCCCTAGAATAAACTCTACATGGAGATGATGAATAGTTGCTCTGCCGTAATTCCTTTCAAGTACCTAGTTTTCAACCTTGCACTCTCCCGAGTCTTGGACACAACCGTTTAGATTTGAGATTTGCTCGAACCCGAAACTTGTGGGTAGCAAACACTTGATCTAAGTCTAGGTGGTTGACGGGTATGATATGGGAAGGTTTTGAGCTGCTATTTATCTTGTTCCTAGAGATACTAGAGTTCTGGAGAATTTATTTTTGAAAATATTAAATTCCTGCATGATGAGTTCCTTTATGATGAGAGTTCAAATTCCTACCACAGCCATATATTCATGCTTACTAGATTAGGAAAACCCATCTGTTTATATAGATCATATTGTAGGTTTGAGTGTAGACTTTATAGGCATTGAGTGTGGTTATGTTGTGGACCCATAAGGAATTAGTCACGCGTTAAAGTCAATACTATGTGCTCTCCATCCATTGATCTATGCTACTTCGTCCTCGAGAAGTATGCACCCATTTTATAAATGTTATATTTATTCCGTGCTACTTCGTTCCTCGAAGTACCACCCACATATAGATCCATATCCACCACATATTGTGCTATCTCTACCCCGGAGATACGCACTTATGCTACTCCTATCCCGGGAGTACGCATTCCCCACTTACTATGCTATCTCTACCCCGGAGATACGCACTTATGTCAACTCCTACACTTTGGGAGTACGCATCCATTCATTCATCCACATATACATACGCCATTCATTTCACATCATCCGAAAAGGTACTATTCCTATCCTGGGAGTGAACATTTAGAAATAATCATCGTCGTTCCATTTGCCTACATCAAAGCTCCGGTCATTATCATTTCAAGTTATATACTCCCCGTGCTAAAGTTTTGTTTCCGGAGGATTGGTTGCTCAAAAAAAAAAAAGGAGAAGAAAAAAAAGAAGAAAGAAAGAAAAAAAAGAAAAAAAAGAAAAGAAAAGAAAGAGTAGCCAAGTCTTTCCATTTAAGAAGTTTCAAGGTTTCCGAATAAAGGGAGTCATGTTATCCCCGAAGGAGCAAGTGTAGAAGTAGATGTTCACCAGTTGAGTACCCCTCATAATTATTTCCTTATCGCCATCATCCTATCATCTTTTCATCCATTCCATTTCCTCATTCACATGCACATATGACTTTATTATTATTTTAGTTCCTATTGGATCCATGTCTTAACTGTGCAATATATGCAAGTGAGTTTGAGTGTCTCCCCACCTATGAGCTCCACATAAGCCCATTAGAAAGTAGGGTGAGAGAGAGAAGGCACTTTCCACTATGCCTTAGTTCCATAAATACCACATATTTTGAGAGAAGAGAAGGCATATACTACTCATGCCTTAGAGAGGATCCGGAAATATCACAAATGAGAGACTTGAAAGGTTCATACAAGGAACTCGAGTTTTATTTCAAAACCTTGCAAAAACTCCGGGATAATAGTTGATCAAAGAGCGAGAAACATGGCGCTTGACTTGACCGTTCTATCTTTCAACTACTCAAGACCCAAGTGACGGTTACAAGCCCCATGGTGAAAGGTAATATGAGTGAGTTTTGAGTCGGGATAGTTCACTCTAATCCGGAGGAGAGTTCTTGTTTGAACGCATGTGTACTTGTGAGGAGTGAAAGCATTGTAGCAACTCCCGATCCATCACGAGTCTATCTTTGCTCGGGGACGAGCAAAAGGTAAGCTTGGGGGAGTTTGTTGACGATCGTTAAGTATCAATTTTATACCGTCAACGCAGCAAGAGAAAGGACTAATATGAGTTCACCCGTTAGATATAGGGGTTACACTTGATGAATTCCACGAGTTTTGGTGATTGTCTATTTCTCGGGGGGTTATCGAAAGAGAACCAAAGGAGGCCCACATGTCATGATTACATAGAGATAAAGACCGAACGGGTAAAATTGTATAATCTAGAAGACTCCGAGAAGGCAACACAAGCGGGGACCCACTGGCATTGTGGTGGGTCGGCCGACCCGTGGGGAGTCGGCCGACTCCCCACCTCCACCAATCGGTGGAGTCTCGTGGATCCCGCCTCCACCGCCTTTGAGGATGAATAATTATCGTCCATTTAGGTCGGTTTGATCCGAGGGCCGTGGTTAATCCTAGGGGGCTATATATTCAGAGCCCCTGGCCCCTGGGTAAAACACGAATTCATTCCTAATTCATTCAAGAGTTCATTCTCTCATCAGAATTCAGAGAAGCCAGAGCCACCATCTCAATTAGAGCTCCATAGTTTAGTAGCATAGCTACATAGGAATAGATCTAGAGGAAATCAAGCCTAGCTTGGAGTCCGGATCTGTCGGAGTTCTTGGTAATTCCCCTCTACATTCTTGTAATATTCATCATTGTTCGTGATACTATGAGTAGTACTTTATTCTATTCTATTATATCATACTTGACTTTGCTCTATTTGATTATATTCTCAATTATATTGTTCTTAGTTTACTTTGATTATATGTTTAGCATAGTTGGACTAGAATTATGTTTATGCATAGGATCGTATAGCGCTTACTCATTAGATCGATGGGTGAGTGGTAAATATTGTGTAGGCGTGGTGCTTAGACCGTATTTATCTGCGATTGCACCCTATTGGCCGGGTCGTGTGGTAGATCGCGGAAGTGACAGCCGTTGAGTCCTTTGTATTCCATCCCCGTTGGTAGGTCTTAGTAGAACAACCTATTACATTGAAGTCATTGCTATGTCTCTTGTCTTCTCGGTAATATCACTATGCATAGATGTAACCTTTTCCCGCCATGATTGCTAGATGTTCTTGCACTAATCATTGTATGCTTTGACCTTATAGTTAGAATAACATAGGATTATACCCTAGATCGTCCTAGTCCATGCTAGTGTTATAAACTTAGAGTGCTAAGTTGAGATGGCTTATTACTATTATTTTATGTGGCTAATTGCTCTCATTTATCTTATGTCATTTATCATTCATTCCTATATTTTATGTGACACTTACCCCGTATGAGATGATCGATACGAGACAAGGTTAAGCTCTCCATTACAAAGATGTGCATTGCTCATCACTCATTATCCGGTGCATTCCCTTCCCGGTGGTAAAAATATAAATAACGATACCTGGATTACTCCTGGTTAAAATGCTACATCGGTATTATCTCGTGCGCTTGCGGATCCCATATTTATTTCTAGTAGCGGTTGCATTATTTAGTACCAGCATTTTTGGCGCCATGTTGGGGATGACAACCTAACACTGAGTGGCGTTAGAAATGTCAACAGCTGGCCACCCAGTTCTAGGGATTCCAGACGATGATGAAGACGGCGCTGGACAAGCTCAACGATCTCCAGTCATGGCGGACCATCGCGGAGAGCTCCATTGGTGCCATGATGACGAAGAACAAGGAAGCAAAGGCGAAGATCGCGCAGCTCGAGACGCGGCCCCAAGCACCGCCCGCGCCATCGACTCTGCATCCCACTCTGCATCAACATCTTCATCAGGGGGCACCTCCGCCACCGCAGACGGGGTTCGGTACCACCGGGATGCCGCCGGGCGCGCACGAGGTGCCGCCCAACGGCTGGCATCCACCACCGCCGGAGCGCACGAGGTGCCGCCCAACGGCTGGCATCCACCACCGGCTGGCATGCAGCCTCCGCCTGGCATGCAGGCGGCACCCGGCATCGTCACCACGGTTCTGCCGCCGGGGCCGCACGCGGCGGCGCCGAACGCGTGGATCGACCTCAACATCGCTCCAGCAATGGGCTCGAGCTCCTCATCGCCCCAGGGGCACGGCTCTCCACACAACCACCGGGATGCGGGCGGCGGGGCTCTCAACGCCCAGCCGCAGCACCCGGTCATGGGTATGAACCCGAGAACCCGCTACTTTCACTCGAGATCGAGCGCAATTTGTCTCGGGCGTGGTCCTCCTACACCCAAATTTGAATTCCCCAAGTTTGAGGGTGATAATCCGAGGTTGTGGCATGATCATGCTTGTGATTTTCTTCGAGGTATATGGGGTGCATCCGACGATGAAGACGCGCTATCTTTGCTCGAATTTTCATGGTGCTTCTTCTTTGTTTGGCTTCGATCAATTGAACGCCATGGTCGGGTGACTGATTGGGATAAGTTGTGCGAGCTGGTGTTTGCCAAGTATGACAAGGATCAATATTAGCGCCAGCTTAACCAGTTAGAAGTGTTGAAGCAATCTGGTTCAGTTTCAGAGTACCATGCTCAGTTTGAGAAGTTAGCCCATGGAATTCTGCTGTACAACCCATCCTATGATCATGTTTTCTTTGTCACAAAGTTTGTGGCAGGATTGAAGGAGCAGATTAGAGGAGCAATTAAACTGCACAGGCCAAGAGATGTTGATACAGCTTGTGCATTGGCCATTTTGCAAGAGGAAGAATTGGAATCACTTAAACCCAAGCAGCCATACAAAGGATTTTACAAGCAAGGGGAGAGGCAGTGGCAGGAAAAAGGGCATCAGGAGAAGAGGCCTAGAGAGGTCACAAAGACTGAGCATGATGATAAATTGTCCACTCTGAAGCAACACAGAAGGAAGAATGGGCTTTGTTTCAAATGTGGGGGTCCATGGAGTTCCTCACATGTTTGTCCTGCTCAAGTGCCATTGCATGTTCTTGAGGAATTGTGGGATGCCTTAGACCTAACCATAACAGATGATGGGGTGATTTGTCAAGCTAATGATGATGAAAATGGTGATGAAGTCTGTGCTGTTCAGAGTTTGGATAAGCCAAAGCAAGGTCAGAGACAGACATTGAAGCTGTTGGCCAGAATTGGCAAGCACCAGGTGCTAGTACTGGTGGACTCTGGGAGCATTGGGACTTTTGTGAGTGATGCCTTAGTGCAAACTCTTGGATTGCAGACTGAAGCTTGTCAGGCTGCTTCTTTCAAAGCTGCTGATGGAGGCCAATTGTACTGTGACAGACAAGTGCCTGCACTAAACTGGTGGGTGGAGGGGCATAAGCTTCAGTCTGATGCAAGGGTACTGGCATTGAAATGCTATGATATGATTGTGGGAGAAGATTGGTTAGAAGCTGTAAGTCCTGTGTGGGTGGACTACAAGACCAAGCAGATGAAGGTGACTGTCAAGGCTAAAAGAGTGACTCTGCAGGGAGTTAACAATCAGGGAAGCCCCTGTTCAGCCATTGGAAAAAAAAAAAGGTAAGCAAGCTCATTGATCATGGAGGTGTTTAGTGTTGTCTTCAGTTATCTGCAAGTTCTGCCAATCAGATAGTGACTGATACTGGAGATATTTGTACTATACATCAAACTGAATCTGTGGAGTTACCAGAACAGATACAGGATCTCTTAGGGCAGTTTGAATTCTTGTTCAACAGCCCATCTGAATTACCTCCAGTCAGAGCTGCTGATCACAAGATCACTTTGGTCCCAGGAGCTCAACCTGTCAAGATAAGGCCATATCACTATTCTCCAATTCAGAAAACTGAAATTGAGAATCAGATTCAGCAGATGCTCAAAACTGGAGTGATCAGGCCAAGTATGAGTGAATTTGCTTCACCAGTGCTGTTAGTAAGGAAAAAGGATGGAACATGGAGATTTTGAATTGATTATAGGCATCTGAATGCTATCACAGTAAAGCATAAGCACCCAATGCCTATTGTGGATGAGCTGTTGGATGAAATACATGGGGCCCAGTGGTTTACTAAACTGGATTTCAGCTCAGGGTATCATCAAGTAAGAATGGCAGCTGGAGATGAACACAAAACAGCATTCAAAACTCATCAGGGTTTGTATGAGTTCATGGTCATACCTTTTGGGCTCACAAATGCTCCAGCAACATTTCAAAGTTTGATGAACACAATCTTTGCTGATTTGCTCAGAAAGGGAGTTTTGGTGTTCATGGATGACATATTGATTTATACAAAGACATTGGAAGAACATGTGAAATTGCTCAAACAAGTTCTCCGATCTTAGCTAAGCATCAGCTCCTCATCAAAAGATCCAAATGTCTTTTTGCTCAACTCCGTCTTGTGGAATATCTCGGGACATGTTATTTTTGCCCGGGGAGTTGCTACGACCCTCGTCAAGGTGCAAGCAGTAGTTAATTGGCCTCAACCACAGACAGTGAAACAACTCAGGGGATTTCTGGGTTTGACAGGGTACTATAGGAAGTTCATCCAGCACTATGGGCAAATTGCCAGACCTCTCACTGACCTTCTTAAAAAAGGATGTGTGTTTCAGTGGACACCCCAAGCTGAGAGTGCATTCCAGCTACTGAAAGAAAAGATGGTGCAAGCACCAGTCTTAGCTGTGCCTAATTTTGAGCAGCAATTTGTTTTAGAAACTGATGCAAGTGATCTGGGTATTGGAGCAGTGTTGATGCAAGGTGGCCATCCTATAGCTTATTTGAGCAAGCATCTGTGTCCCAGGAATCAAACCTTGTCTGTGTATGAGAAGGAATGCTTAGCAATTCTGATGGCAGTGGAGAGATGGAGACCTTACTTAATGCATCAGAAATTTGTCATCAGAACTGATCATCAGAGTTTCCTTCATTTGACTGAACAAAGAGTGTCTTCCAAGATACAACATAAAGCTTTGGTGAAACTGATGGATCTTGATTATCAAATCCACTACAAGAAGGGAATCAACAATGCTGCTGCTGATGCTCTCTCAAGATGCCACAGTAATCAGGAAATAGTGGCTGTATCAGAATGTGTACCTGCTTGGATACAAAAGCTAAAAGATGGCTATGGAGAAAATGCAGCTGATAAACAGTTGCTGACTGAACTCAGTGTGACCAGAAATAATGATAAAGGATTTGAACTAGTGGATGGGGTGATTAGATATCAAGGCAGAGTTTGGGTTGGCCACAATGTTTTAGCCCAGCAACATATTCTGCAAGCATTGCATGCCAGTGGAGTTGGAGGTCATTCTGGGATATCAGCCACATACATGAGGATCAAGGAACTGTTTGCCTGGCCCAAGCTGAAGGAAACTGTGCAAAAGTTTGTCAAAGAATGTGAGGTGTGTTGTTAACACCAGAATTTGGTCAGGAATATGACAGGTGGACCCGCAGGCGGCAGAGAGAGGAATTCGGCAAATGCATATGCGGTCGGCTAATTTCCATGTGTTCGGCAAATGACCAAGCGGTCGGCAACTGCTTTATTTGAAGGCGGAGAAAGGAAAAAGGAAGGCGATCGAAAAGGGAAGGAGTCGTGATGATCAAGG
This sequence comes from Themeda triandra, assembly GCA_018135685.1. NCBI lineage: Eukaryota > Viridiplantae > Streptophyta > Magnoliopsida > Poales > Poaceae > Themeda > Themeda triandra. Next base: position 23,690 of record JAENPR010002829.1, on the reverse strand, counting down.
ACTCCGATTATGGATAGAGTTAGCGTGTCTTTGTCTTTCCAATTTTGGTTAGATAGTTCGTAAGTGCTTAGGACTCATGTTTTGTTCGGGGTATAAATATAAACCCTCGACCATTGTAATAGGGGTTCACAACCAAATCAATACAACCGGCTACGCGCCACCCTTCGAGTCCTTTAGTCGTGTCGTCGAGTTCTTCGAGAGGGCCAATCGATCCGTCGACCTCCGTAAGTCCCGGCAACCTTGTTATCATGTCTAGTATCATGCGGTGGATTTAGATGTGATGCAAGTAGTCTTGTTTGTCTCGACGGGATGGCCGTGCGGCAGCGTACGCTTGACAACGGAAGTTTTTGCTCGTGCCTTGTATCGTGCGGCGGATTAAGACATGAGTAAAGATAGTTATCGGCTCTTTTAGATTTGGCATGATCTAATAGATTCATTAAGTTACCATGTGTTGCTTGCTTTATTTAATGTTTAATTATTTGCAACACTCTTTTGCCCAATCTAGATTGATACTCTTTCGGCTTGTTGATCGTTTTTTCATGTTTATTCGATATCAAGTAGATCAAGTTCATATAGCCGAATTAGATCGATCTAGATTGTCACGTGTTGTGGGTTCATTCACGTTATGTGTAGATAAGCCTTGACAGGACCGGGTACCGTGCGGCGATGCGTCTTTGGGTTACTCTAGAGCTAGTCATCCGGTGGACTAGAGATCGGTTTAATCGATAGGCTCCTTTACATGTTACTTGTTTGTTCCTTCTTCATGGACCCCGATTCGGCAATTTTGCTGATACGGTTATGCTTAAACATGTGACAAGTATTTATAGATCTGTTAGGTAATTGCATGCTTTTAGCTCTTTATTGTTAGATTGTATCATGCGGTGGATTGATCTAGCGGTAAGGAGTGGTGTAAATTCATAGTGAGTGGTATCATGCGGTGGATTAGCTTGCTTGGGTTTATGCTTGACGGGTTTATGAAGGCTAGACGTGCGCGATTAGTTGGAATAGCCTATGCATGTGTTATTTAGTAGATTTATATTTATAAGTTACTTATTCTTAATTTTTAGTGCTTGATGATGCTTTAAACATGAGATGTAGTTTGATATGCTTTACTTGATTTAATCTTGTTCAAACATGTCTTCATTTACGTATTCGGCTAGTTTGTTGTTTACATCGGTTATGTTACTTTAGCCGAATGAACCGCATCCCGTTGCGGATAGCTTCCATAGCTATGTGTCGTCGTAAGTGGCTTCGGGGCCGTAAAGATGGAACTGTATGGTCTCACCCAAAGACGTTCCGCTTATGATCTTACCGTTTTATCCCTTGTCGATTTTCAGGTCAAATCGACGGCACGCCACCGGATTCGGACGCCGGGCATCCGATTGAAGCTAGGCTTTCCGCTTGGCGTGTGTGAGACGCGGGTGGTCACATTTTGCGTCAACACACTTTTTGGCACGCCCGGTGGGACAATTTCTCAATCTAAGATGGGATCGGAAATTGACAACGATCACGTTCGAACGTGACCATGGACGAGCCGCGCCGAGAGCAACGTCGGATCGTGGAACAAGCAATGGAACAGTTTCAGGCGAAATGTCGATGTCTTTTTCCAAGAACAAGAGTGGCGAGTGATCGTCAAGCAATCACGCCACGAGTTCTTCTCGGCGGTCGGTCGACATTACCGACGAGGAGGAGATGCGAGAGGGTAGTTGCGGCCATATACAAAGCCGTGGGAGACACTATGTTGAATCACAACACGGCTTTTCGGGCACCTTCCGCAAAATCATGGCCGACACTTTTGGTCCAGCGGTTGACAAGCGCTTTGAAGAAAGATTTGGAGAGCTTGGGACCGGTGTACTTCAACACTCGAATCTTCGGAAAGTCAACTGGAGGAGAAGAGATAATCGGTACAAGCAAGGATGGAGCTATTCACGATGAAAAAGAAAAGCCTCCTCGTTGCCGAAGCGGCAAACTTATGGTCAAGTAACTTTTGGTGCAACAACGGATATACCCGCATCTGCTTACAAGATTGCTCCGGTGGCAAATAGATTGCGAGAAGAGTGTCTATGGAGATGGGTACAATGAATTTACGATTACGGTGCTCGAGTGCTTTGCCGAATCCGAGGTACAGGAGTGCATCGGGAATGCCTTCTAGAAGACGGGGAGCAAAAGATGCAAATGATGAGCTCCTAAAGCGAGAATGGCCGACATGATGCGAGAATCAATTCGGCTGAAACCAAAGCATCGACATATGCATACAAATCTCCTTTCCTGCAGTGGTACAATAGGGTAGCTCTTCCACCAAGAGTTAAGCCACCAACGGATTTGACCAAATTCTCGGTCATGACACCGGTACCATTGAGCATGTCGAGATATCGATGCAACTTGGAGAAGCTGCTGATGAAGCTTGGAGGATCGGATATTTTTCTATGTCTCGACGGGCCGGCTTTCACATGGTTTGCATCGCAGCCGGCCAATTCCATTGGTACATGGGCGAGAATTGGAGCAAAAATTCCATTCATACTTTTATACGGAACCAATGAGAAGAAGATGGTTGATCTGTGGTCTATGAGGATGAAGACTACCGAAACACCAATGGAGTATCTCCGCGATTCGGAGAAGCAAAGAACATGTGCTATTCTCGGCTATTCCCGATGATCGGCTCGCACAATTGGTCATTGCGGGCATGCTGCCACATATCGAGACAAGCTATTCGGCATGGAGTTTGAAGACCTTGGACAGCTTGCACAAAAGCGACGGCAATGAGCAATCAAGCCCAAGGGTTCGGAAGAGATGCTCGTTTTCGGAAGAACAAGTGCAACCGTTGATATGTATCGAGGATTTACGGAAGAAGCATCCGAATATGAAGATGAAGATGAAGTAGGCTGCTGCGAGTTGACCTGGACAAAAGAGCCTACTTTGGTCGATCATCGATGGGTGAAGCGACGAAGGGATCTTATGATTTTGATGTCGATGAAAGAGATAAGCTCTTTTTGTATCGGTCCAAGAAGGACGCGTTAAGCCGCGAAGGACATCCTATCTTTGCCGCTACCGAAGGAGTAAAGGATAAGAAGTACTTGTGGATTTCATGATACAAACTCTCATCATATCAATGATTGCCGAGTGTTCGAGTAAAGATTCGAAGGCTATTCAAGATGGACACTTAAGATTTGATGGCAAGATGAAAGTAGACAAGAACCCGTTCCTCGAACATGGTCTCTTTCTCCATAGGTATGGTTGATGCCGGTGAGTCCAAGGAAAAGGGAAAGATGAAGGTTCGACATCCGAAAGAGCCAAGGAGAGTGGTTCTCATTGACCCTAATCGGCAAGTTACCAAGGAGGAAGTGCAACAAGCGCGGTTCAAAAATAGCCGAACGAGAGAAGGGTCGGGTTTCGATGCGGCTAAAGGAAATTGCCGAATACACGCCGAGCCGAAGCGCGGTTACAAAGACACGACACTTGTTGAATAAGTGGCGGTGGGAAAAAAAGATGGAATATGATGAGGAACAAAGCGGTACATTGAAGAGGAGCGCGGTTCATGGCGAAACGTCGGAGATATGAAGCGAGGTGCGCAAGAGAGAACAAGAAGAATACGGGAGAGAACAAGAGCAATCTCATTGGAACTGTTCCTTCTTCGACACCTTGTTGGAATGAAGGCTTGAAGTTGCTCAGCCGGGAACAATTGCCCCGAATGCGGTGATCAATATTCGAGTAGTACAAAGCAATCTCGAGTCAACCGTCCCGTTCATGATAGACTTGGGATGAAAGTTCCGGAGAACGATCGGCGCTTAAAAATAAAACGGTTTTGATGAACATCGGAGGAAGAGATTTGCGAGATCAAGCTTGGGCTCACGCGGTGTCCATAATGCGAGAAGAGAGCTCCTATAGGTGGCAAAGAGGACAGTGGTGCCCTCCCGGTGCGGAGAAGTCGGAAGAGAAGAGTTCGGCGTTTGAGAAATCAAGAGCTGAAACAGAAATAGCCGAAAAGAAGCCGGTGTGGCGTCCTAAGAAAAAGGATGATGGACGGGGCCCTTCGGTGATACTAACATGGTGTTCTTCATTCCATTAGAGTTTAAAGCTCCCGAAGACCAAGAAGTGCAAGATGAGGTATATTCGATTTTGATGAAACCGAATGCCGAGACCCGATGGCTCAACTTGTGTTGACTCGGCAAGCAATCTTTGACAAGCCGATTTAAAAACCGTCATCCGAAGCCATTATACCCGAAGGGATATGTCAATGGCAAACCTTTAACCAAGATGCTTGTTGATGGAGGGGCTGCTATCAATATTATGCCCTATGCTACTTTCGTAAAGCTTGGTATGACAAGTGAAGATTTGTCATGACCGACATGATCCTTAGAGATTTTGCGGCAATGCTTCGATACTCGTGGAGCGGTACATGTGGAACCGATGATTGGATCCAAGACCTTGATCACTACCTTCTTTGTCATTGATGGCAAGGGGGCATATAGCATGCTTCGGGAAGGGATTGGATCCATGCTAATTGCCGTATACCCTCAACTATGCATCAAATCCTTATTCAAAGGTGGGTAGGAGATGATGTGGAAGTTGTTCAGCCGATGATTCGGTGAGTGTTGCCACTTCGAGCACCTTATTGGGAGTATGATGGACTAGATTGCCTTTCGGGTAAGGTATGGAAAGAAGGTCCCGTCAATGTGTTCGACGGGGATCAACAATCCGATCCAAGCGATCGGCTCGACGGTAACTTTTAATGGGCAATCCAATCGATGGCAACAAAGGCAACCGGGTCGTGGTTTCATGTCGGCCGACAAGTTAGAAGAAATCAATGTTGGTGATAGCACAAAGTCAAGGCCGATGTATATCAGTGCAAACTTAGACCCAGAATATAAATTGAAGTTAATAGAGTTGCTGAAGGAGTTCAAGGATTGCTTTGCTTGGGATTACACAGAGATGCCTGGATTGGATCGATCAATTGTTGAGCATAAACTGCCTATAAAACCTGGATTTCGTCCTTTTAAACAACCTCCACGTAAGATTTATAAGGAGGAGGTATTGGCCGATGTAAAGAAAGAAGTTGAAAGACTGATTGAAGCAAACTTTATTCGGCCATGCGGGTATGCGAGTGGATTTCAAACATAGTACTGTCTACAAAAAGAATGGAAAGATGAGAGTATGCATAGATTTCGAGATCTCAACAAAGCTACTCCCATGGATGGTTACCCAATGCCGGTGGCCGATTTATTAGTGGATGCGCAGCGGGGTATGAAGTCATCGGCTTTATGGATGGCAATGCCGGCTATAATCGATTTTCATGGCGCTTGAAGATATTGCAAAAACTGCATTCGATGTCCCGGCCACATTGGATTGTTTGAGTGGATAGTGATGACATTTGGATTGAAGAATGCTTTGGTGCAACTTATCGAGAGCCATGAATTATATCTTTCACGAGTTGATCGGCAAAATTGTAGAAATTTATATTGATGATGTAGTAGTCAAATCCGAGACCATAAAGGACATTTAGCCGATTTGAAGAAGACTCGGAATGCACGAGGAGACATGGCTTAAAGATGAATCCAAATAAGTGTGCTTTTGGAGTCTCGGTCCGGTGAGTTCTTGGGGTTCTTGATCCACAAAGGAGGGATAGAAGTTGGGAAAAAGAGCATGGAAGCAATAGACAAAGTTGTGCCCCAACTAACCTTACAGAGTTGCAATCATTGCTGGGCAAGGTCAATTTCGTGAGAAGATTCATATCCAATTTATCGAAAGAGTGTTGCCTTTCTCTCCATTGTTGAAGCTCAAGAAAGATCGAAATTTGTCAGGGGTGACATACAAGAAAAGGCTTTTGATGAAATCAAGCAATATATGAAGGCACCACCGGTGTTGGTACCTCCACAACTTGAGAAGCCTTTCAAGTCAGTATGTGGCGGCCGATAGCCTAACAATAGGATCGGCCCTTATGCAAGAGTTTGATGGAAAAGAGAGAGTAATAGCTTACCTTAGCCGAAAACTGTTAGATCCCGAAACAAGGTATTCGGCTATAGAAAAGCTCTGTTTGTGTGTTTATTACTCATGCACCAAATTTCGGCACTATTTGTTAAACGCCGAATGTGTGGTGATATCTAGTTTTGATGTAATTAAACACATGTTGTCAATGCCGATTTTAAGTGGGAGAATCGGCAAATGGGTATTAGCACCGTCGAGTTTAATTTAAAGTATGAGTCGGCAAAAGCAAAGTGAAAGGACAGGCAATTGCCGATTTTATTACTCAACATCGTGATTTATCTCGTTGATATGATTAACATTGCCCCATGGGCATTATTTTTTGATGGATCATCATGTGACAAAGGTGGTGGTGCTTTGGTATTCTTTTGATATCCCCACGTGGAAAGATATTTGAGTTTGCTTTTTCAATTGAATATCCCGTCACTAACAATCAAGCGAGTATGAGGCTTTGCTTAGAGGGCTTCGGCTGTTGGTAGAACTGAAGGCTGTTGCTGTTGAGGTATTTGGTGATTCTGAATTGGTAATCAATCAGTTGACAGGACAATATGAATGCAAAAATGATGTGCTGCAAGGGTACCATGAACAATGTAGGGAACTTCTGAAAAGTTTTTCAGTAGTTACTTTGCATCATATACCCAGAGAGCACAATGGAGAAGCAAATAAATTAGCTCAAACGGCATCTGGATATCGGGAAAATCATGAAGTCTATACAGCAGAAGAAGATGTTTTCAATTCTGATCAGATAAGTAATGACTGGAGAAGTGACATTATCAACTATTTGAAAGACCCATCTCAAAGAGTTTCCGGAAGCTCGTGTATAGGGCACTTAAATTTGTGCTTCTTGATGATCGGTTGTACCACAAGTCTATAGATGGAGTGTTGCTCAAGTGCTTGAGCCGAGAAGAGGCTAAGAAGATTATGTTTGAAGTCCATGAAGGAGCTTGTGGTGCACATCGTCGGCCTACCGAATGAAATGGATAATAAGGAGGACAGGGTACTTTTGGCCGACTATGTTGGAGGATTGCTTTGAATATTACAAAGGGTGTCGAGATTGTCGATATTTGGTAATGTTCAAAGAGCACCGCATCCGCTTCCGAATCCAATAATTAAACCTTGGCCGTTCGAGAGGATGGGGTATAGATTTAATTGGACGATCAATCCTCCATCTAGCAAAGGACACAAATTTGTGTTGCCGGCAAAAGATTATTTCACCAAGTGGGTTGAAGCTATCCCTTTGAAAAAGGTCACATCGAGAAATATGATCGGTTTTGTCAAGGAGCATATAATTCATAGGTTTGGGATTCCACAGACCATTACAACTGATCAGGGAACTCAGTTCACTTCTTCAGAGTTTTGTGACTTTGCCGAAAGCATGGGGATAAGGTTATATAATTCTTCTCCTTATTATGCGCAAGCCAATGGCCAAGCAGAGGCGTCAAATAAGATCATGATCAAGATTATTCAGAAGAAAATCGATGAGAAGCCAAGGAGATGGCACTTGGTCCTTAATGAAGCATTGTGGGCTTACCGAATGGCTTGCCATGGATCCACACAAGCATCTCCATATGAGTTGGTTTATGGGCATAATGCTATAATGCCTTGGGAGTTGCAATCGGGATCAAGGAGAGTTGAGTTACAAAAGGACTGACGTAAAAAGATTATAAAGATTTGATGATGGATGAATTAGAAGATTTGCATTTGATTCGTCTTAAGGCCTTGGAAAACATTGAGAAGAATAAAATACGTGTTGCCAAGTACTACAACAAGAGAGTTAAAATTAAGCAATTTGCAGAAGGAGAATTGGTTTGGAAGACAATATTGCCGATTGGTACCAAGGACAGAACATTCGGCAAGTGGTCTCCGAATTGGGAAGGACCTTTTCGGGTTGTCAGTTGTGCTCCTGGCAATGCGTATATATTGAAAACGCCGTTTGGAGAAGAACTTACTAGAGCCATCAATGGCGAGATACCTTAAGAAGTTTTATCCAAGTATCGAAGTTGGATCTTAATTGTGACTATGACATAAGCGTGGTATAGCCGATAATATTATCGCTTCTAGTGGAGAGATAGCCGATATCGTGTGTATCGTCTTCAGAACAAAAATAGCCGATACAGTTGTATCGCCTTCAGTCGATTTTTTAAAAGTATAAGTGAACAGTTTGATCTTATCTCTCAGCTGATAGGTTTATCGGGAGAAGATAAAGGGAATTGAAGTACTACGTTACAAACCGTCAAGTCATGGAACAGGACCGAGATCTAATCGGCTAAAATGATGTCATGCGATTCGGAGTTCTCGTTCGGGAAGAGTGTTGCGGTTGATTTCTAGCTAAGGAAAAATTTGCAAAGAAGCAAATGCGACGACGAATGTCATCACGTACAAGCAAGAACAAGAAGAGGACCAACATTCTTCATTAAAATTTTATTTACAACCCGCGCCAATCCTAGTACAAGTTACTCCTCTTCTTCGTTGAAGAGCTTGTTGAGGACAGACTCGGGGTTGGTGGCGTTGGCCATGGCGTCGGCGTGGGCGTCGTAACCCGCCAGAGGCCCTCGATGTCGTCGACTTCGTGAGGGAGCCCGCCGCGGAAGCCGGTCGGCATCGGAGCGTAGTCGTCCCCGGTCCAGACGACATCCCCGCCCGAGCCGAGGGAGGTGCCGAGGCGCACGCCATGGAGGGCAACCCGATCGACCGACCAGGAATCGCCTCAAGGCGATCCGCGCCGAGGCCGCTCCCGGGCGTTCACGTGGTTGGCCGCTGCCGCGCGCGCCAGCGCGTTCCAGCTCCGCGGAGAGGTCTGCAAAGAAAGAATAAGATGGATCAGTGAGCAGACGGATTGGGGAGAACGGGAGTCGAAAGCGATTGGCAAAGAGCAAATACTGGTGATGGCCTCGCTCATTTGCCGGCAGTTGTCCTCCAACTCCAGCTGAGCGATCCCGAACTTCTTGGTTTCCTCACCAAGAAGCTCCATCGCCTCATCCCTCTCGCGGCGGTACGCGGCGGCATCGTAGCGGCTGTACGGCGGGATCTCCTCGTCGTTCCTCTCCCATATGGGAACGTACGAAGGAGCCGACCCCGATGAGGCCGAGGCGGAGGCCGATGCCGGAGCAGGAGCAGGAGCCGGGGCTGGAGCCGGAGCCGGCGCGGGGGCAGGAGCGTCGAACGCTACGGCCGGCGCCAAGAAGCGCCATTGGCCCGTGCTGATCCTCGCCGTCCTACAAACAAGGTGCAATCAAGATCGGCTAGACAAGAAGAAACTGCAAACAAGATAGGAAGGTTATCTCTTATACCGCAGACGGCGACCACCACGGCCGCTTCCCCGCCGCGTCCGCCGGGAGAGCGGGAGCGGAAGCGAAGGAGCGGTGTGGGTGCCGGCCGGCAACCCGCCTCGGAAGTTGGCGGCATACTCGCCGGCGACCCCGTAGCCCCGAAACGGATCGAGAAGATGAACAACCGCAAAGAGGGCGAAACTCGGATCGGGTAAAATTATCGATACCACAACTCAAGGGGTTAAAGATCTCACCGCCGGCGCCGGTTCCGCTTCCTCCGCCTCGTCCCGGGCGGGACGCTTGTTGCGATCTCCGCCGCCGCCATTGGTGATGGTGGGGGTTTTTGGGCTTGAAAGCAAGGAGGAAGTGGAAGATTGAGGAAGATAGCAACTGCTTGCGCTTGATGTGATGATGGTGGGAGCCGACTGATCTTATTTATGAACGTGGGAGCCGTGGCGAGACTGCGGGAAAGCCAAGCGGCAGGATAGGGTTTCCACACTTGTGGGCCGATGTTGAGTTGGGCCGAGCCCATCACTTTCTTTGGCGATTCAGTTACCATACGCTCGGTCGGCTAAATAACCGATGAGAACTATTCGGCTAAAAATGGCACTTGAGGCAAAGAATTACGTTCGGCCGATATACACATCTATGAGTGCAATCATAATTGGAAGAGCCGAATAGCAACAAGCGAGAAGAAAGAGAAAATGAAGATTATCTACTTTTCAAGAGAAAAGAAATTGTTTTCAAGTATGACAGGTCAAGCCTAAGTGTCTACATCTTCAAATACAAGCCAAGCATCTATACATTTAGGAAAGAATTGATAACAAAGAAGAGCATCAATCTTGATTCGGTTGGCTTCATCAAGAGCTTTTTTGTCCTCTTCTTCGAGTCTTGGATGTTGGACAGTTTGCTTTTGATTTGCCGCGTCTCCTTGATGACCGATTGTATTTTGGATTTAGCCGAATCAAGAGATGGCAAACATTTGCGAGCTTAGTTTCATGAGATTGAATGTTGGCATTCGGTTGAGCTAATTGAGCTTCAAGTTTGGTTTTTTCTTCTCTCATGACCTGCGGCTCTGGTTCTAAGGTGCTCAAGAGGTGCTCGGTTGACTTGATATCGAGTAGAGCTCCTTGGCCTCGCGTTCCTTGGCCACCTTTCTTTTTCCGATCAACTTTGGTGGACATATTCTTGTGTGCTCTCTTGATAGCAAAGAAATGATCATCAAGGTGTGATAAAGCATCTATGGCGGCCTTGAGATTAGAGGGAAGCTCTTGATCAATAAGCTCGCTATTTCCCTTATTTTGTCTCGAATCTTGGGCCAAAGCAACGATGTCCTTTTTCGAAATGAGATTATATCCTTTAGCTTGGCTTGACTTTCCGACGATAATTGCTTTGGTTGGAAGAAACTTCATCATCTTTATCCCCAAAGATACTCTTCAGATAAGGGAAAACTGGCTTGAGGGTGAGCAAGGTCCTTGGTGAACAAGGAAGGGTTTAGCCAAATGATTCGGTCTGAATAAAAATAGCCGAGTGGAATAAGAATAATACCTCTTCGGCAATTACTTGATCAATTGCCTCCTGAGTAACATCAATATGTTGAGTGGTTGATACCACAAATACTTCAGGATTGACAATATCATGGCTTGGTACATCCCGAATTGTCGGGTTGTTGAAACTTGAAGTTCTTGGAGAAGGGGTCCTCCTTGTTCATTTGACCGATGAAGGGGGATGTTTGTTGCCGTTTCGTTTGTTCATCGGCTTGATGAGAGGAGAATTCTTCTGCCGCTCCTTGTTCACTGCTTGGTCATCTACCTCGGTGCATGCTACCGGTAGGCTCATTAGCGTTTACTTGACCGCAGAGGCTCCAGGAGAGTTTTCCAAGATCACTACCCCGTCGACTTTGAGGGTTGGCACCGCACTTTGTTGAAAGAAAGTGATAAGTGCAAAATATATTTGCAGGTGGAAGATAAAGGGTCAAAAACATTCATACCTGAGGGAGTGGCTTAGCTTTCTTTGATCTTGTTTTCTTGGGAATTGCAGTGTCCTTGATAGGGGAGGAAGGAGTTTTTCTTTTGAGGTCCTTCAGGAGCACTGTATCATCAGCAGGTGTCTTGTTGAATGCTTTCATATTTGGAGCATCATGCCCCGTGAAAGCAATAAAATGGCCGGGCGCGCATTGAACCTCTAGAGGACTTGGAGGAGCAATGTCCCGTTCAAAAGAGATGTTTAGAAACGGAACAACAGACATAAGGTAAAAGGTAGCCATAAGCATGTACCTCATCATTAGAGGAGAATGAGGGCATTAAGACTTGGCATAAAGGGTGGACTTGTGCTCGAATATGTGAGAATGCCATTCCCGCCACCGAGGTTGAATGAAGGATGAGCGGCTTCAATTATCACCGAGGGTTGGGTTCATATATTGGAAGCTTGCATCCAAGATTGAAAACTTTATTGGCCTCGGTGATATTCAAGAAAGACTCCCGGGTCCGATGATGCTTGAAAAATATGGCCTTGGAGGCAATTGACCGAGTCCAAACCGCCGGCAACCATGTTTGGATTATAAAATTCATAAGTTGAGCTTATCAACCGACCATGGTGAAATTTTGCCGGCGAGCACGGGCTTAATGAAAGAATTGAAAATGTCCCCGGAATCATCATCTATGCAGCCCAACTCATAACCGAATCAAGGGAGAGTTAAATTTTCATTCTCCCCGTAGGGAAACCAGATCATGTGGTTGAATCCCTTGTAGAAGATCTTGAAAAGATGGCCCAGGTCTAAGTCAATAATGATTGAAGATGCAGCCTCTCCATATGTCCGACAAGATTTGTATCTCGGGGTCTTCACCTTCAAAGATAATTGATTGAAGGAAAGTTCGATTGTGGAGATCTATAGAAACGATCTCGATGCATATATAGTTGTAACCACATCCGGAGAAGCCACCATGGTCCATTGACACAGAGATTTCGCCCGATTCCTCATCCGGACAAGTCCTGGGTGCATCATGTGGTAGAAAGCTCCCAACAGATATTTGCCTAAAGGAATCGCCTTGCCTCGTAGCCAATTCTTCACCATCACTATGTGATTCGAGTGGGCTCATTGGACTTGCCACGTAAAATGAATCTCGCATAACCACATGTTCATGAATGCCCTATACTCTTTATCGAGACACGGGGCCGCTTGAAGCATAAGTCTCGGACATACTTGGCCCAAATTTCCTCCCGATTTGACTCGCCTTCCGTGAGCGGTGCTTTTGTATTTGAATGGGTATGTTGGCTTGGTAATGTTTAAACCAAGTCATCATAAAGATGTCTCGAGAGAGTGATCGACATTGGGCCATGACCGAAGATGAACGCATTGATGGCGTCGACCCGGAAGTGGGAAGCAAATATCGGGAGGGAGTCATTCCTAGGCATTTCGGCTAAAGAAAGCTCCAAACAATGCCGAATATCTTGAGATTCCCAAAAATCACTGCTCCCGGACCGCATCCTACGGTACCAATCACGCCATCCCGTGATTGAAGGAAGGGGCCATGTTTTGAAAGTATTCGGCCATCTTTGTTTGGGGAGAAATCCTAGACTTAAAGGGGATCCTCGGGGTTTCCTTTTCAATAAATTCCCTTGGATTGGGGTCTCCCGCGGACCAAGAAAAAATGATCCAGGACACGCAAGATTGGAGATCAAGATCTCATTCTTCATTTCCTTTAAGAAGAAATTGAAGCGAATGGATCAAAAGGTGCATCTCGGAAAGTGATTCGAAAGAATTGCCGAATAGGTAAAGCAAGTAGGGTTACCTCTAGAAGCTCTTCTTGAGTTCCCCGTTGCCATAATGGAGTTGGTTGAAGTCTCCGTCGCCATCGAAGACAACAACAAGCGAGATCTCAAGTGGCGGCCGCCCGGGTGTCGGCGGTGCTTGACCTAGATGAAAGCCGCTGACAAGTCAATTTCGAAATAAAATCCTTTTATCTCGAAATTGAGGGGGCATGTGTTAACACCGTAATTTGGTCGAATATGACAAAGTGGACCCGCGCGGCGGAGAGAGGAATTCGGCAAATGCATATGCGGTCGGCTAATTTCCATGTGTTCGGCAAATGACCAAGCGGTCGGCAACCGCTTTATTTGAAGGCGGAGAAAGGAAAAAGGAAGCGATCGAAAAGGGAAGGAGTCGTGATGATCAAGGACTCCGATTATGGATAGAGTTAGCGTGTCTTTGTCTTTCCAATTTTGGTTAGATAGTTCGTAAGTGCTTAGGACTCATGTTTTGTTCAGGGTATAAATATAAACCCTCAACCATTGTAATAGGGGTTCACAACCAAATCAATACAACCGGCTACGCGCCACCCTTCGAGTCCTTTAGTCGTGTCGTCGAGTTCTTCGAGAGGGCCAATCGATCCGTCGACCTCCGTAAGTCCCGGCAACCTTGTTATCATGTCTAGTATCATGCGGTGGATTTAGATGTGATGCAAGTAGTCTTGTTTGTCTCGACGGGATGGCCGTGCGGCAGGCGTCTGCTTGACAACAGGAAGTTTTTGCTCGTGCCTTGTATCGTGCGGCGGATTAAGACATGAGTAAAGATAGTTATCGGCTCTTTTAGATTTGGCATGATCTAATAGATTCATTAAGTTACCATGTGTTGCTTGCTTTATTTAATGTTTAATTATTTGCAACACTCTTTTGCCCAATCTAGATTGATACTCTTTCGGCTTGTTGATCGTTTTTTCATGTTTATTCGATATCAAGTAGATCAAGTTCATATAGCCGAATTAGATCGATCTAGATTGTCACGTGTTGTGGGTTCATTCATGTTATGTGTAGATAAGCCTTGACAGACCGGGTACCGTGCGGCGATGCAAAGTCTTTGGGTTACTCTAGAGCTAGTCATCCGGTGGACTAGAGATCAGTTTAATCTGATAGGCTCCTTTACATGTTACTTGTTTGTTCCTTCTTCATGGACCCCGATTCGGCAATTTTGCTGATACGGTTATGCTTAAACATGTGACAAGTATTTATAGATCTCGTTAGGTAATTGCATGCTTTTAGCTCTTTATTGTTAGATTGTATCATGCGGTGGATTGATCTAGCAAGAAGGAGTGGTGTAAATTCATAGTGAGTGGTATCATGCGGTGGATTAGCTTGCTTGGGTTTATGCTTGACGGGTTTATGAAGGCTAGACGTGCGGCGATTAGTTGGAATAGCCTATGCATGTGTTATTTAGTAGATTTATATTTATAAGTTACTTATTCTTAATTTTTAGTGCTTGATGATGCTTTAAACATGAGATGTAGTTTGATATGCTTTACTGATTTAATCTTGTTCAAACATGTCTTCATTTACCGTATTCGGCTAGTTTGTTCCGTTTACATCGCTTATGTTACTTTAGCCGAATGAACCGCATCCCGTTGCGATAGCTTCCATAGCTATGTGTCGTCGTAAGTGGCTTCGTATTATAAAGATGGAACTGTCTGGTCTCACCCAAAGACGTTCCAGTTATGATCTTACCGTTTTATCCCTTGTCGATTTTCAGGTCAAATCGACTGGCACGCCACCGGATTCAGACGCCCGGGCATCCGATTGAAGCTAGGCTTTCCGGCTTGCTGTGTGTGAGACGCAGGGTGGTCACATTTTGCGCCAACATGTGTCAACAGGCCAAAGTTGAGCATAGCAAATTACCTGGACTGCTTCAACCATTGCCTGTTCCAACTCAATCATGGGAAGTAATAAGCTTGGATTTCATTGAAGGCTTGCCCCCATCAGATAGGTACAATGCAATCTTGGTGGTGGTAGATAAATTCTCCAAGTATGGTCACTTTATTGCTATTCATCATCCTTATACAGCATTACATATTGCACAAGTGTTCATAGCAAACATCTACAGACTTCATGGTTTGCCAAAGGCAATCATATCTGACAGAGATCCAGTATTTACAAGTGCTCTATGGCAAGAGTTGTTCACCAGATCTGATACTCAGCTGTGTATGAGTTCAGCATACCATCCCCAAACTGATGGTCAGACTGAGAGGTTAAATCAAAGTCTGGAAGGGTTCCTTAGGTGCACTATGCATGCTTGCCCAAGACAATGGAATAAATGGCTTCCTATAGCAGAATTCTGGTATAACACAACCTATCATATTGCAATGGGTATGTCTCCCTTTGAAGTGCTGTATGGTAAGAGTCCTAGACAGCTTGGGATTGAGAACCTGAAGAAAGCAACAATCCCAGACTTAGAGCAATGGATGAAGGACAGAGATTTACTGTCCAGAGTTATTCAGCAGCAATTGCTTCGAGCTCAGCAGAGGATGAAGAAGCAAGCTGATAAACATAGGATGGAAAGAGAATTTCAGGAGGGTGACTTGGTATACATGAAACTGCAACCTTACATTCAGTCTTCGGTTGCTCATCGTTCAAATAAGAAGCTGTCCTTCAAGTACTATGGGCCATACAAAATTCTGAGAAGAATTGGTGCTGTTGCTTATGAACTGGAGTTGCCAGTGGGCTCAAGAATTCATCCTGTCATTCATGTTTCGCAGTTAAAGAAGCATGTGCCAAAAGAGGTGAATATCTCTGATGACTTGTCTTCTGTCAGTACTAATCCTTTCCTGGTACAGACACCAGTCAAGCTACTGCAGACCCGAACCATTCGAAGAGGAGCGCAGATCATCAAGCAAGTATTGATTCAGTGGTCATCGATGCCTCCAGAGATGGCGACCTGGGAAGATCTGTCTAATGTTCCATTGCAGCAAGTGCTGTGTATCAGTGCCTGAGGACAGTCACTTTGCTTAAGACCGGGGGAATGTCACGGGCTGACAGGTGGGCCCCGCAAGTAGGACGGTTGCTGCTGTTGCCGATCCGACAACTGAAGCGCGCGCGTCGTGTATAAAGGGAAGGCGCCGTGGCGGCCAAGGCATCGATTCGGGAAACCGTCATTCTAGAAGTAGAATTCTTAGCTTTCCATAAACATTTGCTTAGCAGCTAGCCTGCTCATGTATTGATTACATTTGAGTTCATCAATAAAGCGCAAATTCACCCCCAATTCCCCAATTCTACCCAAATCCCCTGCCCTGTTCATAACACAAGCGATATGGTCCCCGAGGCCCAATAAGTTGTGACTAAGTTCACCGGGACCGGGTTGAGTAATCATAACCCCTACTCGATCGGTGCCGAACTCGAACGCATTCTAAACGACATCTGAATTGGACCAAATGTGTTTTTCCTTCGCTCTTTGCTGTGTCATTGGTTCATCACCTCGTCCACGGCTACTGAATCTCGTTGCATGTCAACACGATGCAACCATTAATCTTTACTCGTATTAATTAGGTTTAGAAAAAGTTTACCTAACTTATGTATACTTTTGCTTGTGGTATACCGAGTTGTGAGCAGCCAGTAAAAATGTTGAAACAAATAACTTCTGCTTTAAATTTTGTAACAGGCCGCAACTCCAAGTAACTATCAAATCAAAACATGACTGCAGTTGCTTTGCTAAAATTGGACCGCCTATAAATTTTTTTTGAGAGCAGGTATATAGCGTGTATTTCATTAAGAAGAAAACAATGATTAATATACTTACACATAGTTGATACGAGAGGGTTCACGAGAAATCCATGGATTACCAATGAAATCCTCAACATAGAAATAAAAGCAGGAACATAGAGGTGGAGGACCCTCCACCAAACAACCCCAGCAACTGAGCCCAAAGCAAAATATATCTCAACACCTAAGAAGATAGTAGTGATAAGACCGTAGATGAAACAACAGCAAAACATCCACTAGAAGTTAAGACGACAAAGCATCCGTCAAGACCACGGGCAAGGAGGGCTTATCTGAAGAAACACCGATGACAAAGCATCCGCCCAAACACACCGGCCTACAAAAATCTCTCTGCCAGATCATTTAAATTAAATGGTTTAAAGTTATCCATAAACCCGTCCGAAGATTTCATCCGAGATGCCCGTGCCCTCTAAAGTTACTAGCCCTCTTGGATGTACATCTCCAATAGTTTGCTAAAAATAACTTGTCGATCTTGTGATTTAGCAACTTGCTAAATGTTATGGCAAGTGAAAAATAGATGTATCTCCAATAGTTTTGTAAACCCACTTGCTAAACTTAAAAAAAAAGGCCCACCCCAGCCCAATGTGCGCCTCCCGACGGGCCTCCTCTCGTACCGCGACGTCGTCCCTCATCATCTTGAAAGTAGCGCCGCCTCTCGTACATACGTGATCGATAGCCGCCGCCTCTCATACGTTGTTGATCAATTGTCGCCGCCTCTCGTATGTTCATGATAGTTGCCGCTGTCTCTCGTACGTGCAAGCAGCCGGCCATCCTGGACGCGGCCGGTTGACTCCTGGCGACGCGACGAAGATGGATGGAGGGGGGACGCGACTTTCGTCGAAGACGAAGAGGGACGGCGGCGGCGCCGTGATGACAAAGAAGGAGAAACTGCAATGACTTTGGACATATATACGTTGAGACTAGGAAAGTTTCTTCGTGCGCGCATGCCAGGAAATCGCGGAAATAGACTTCGCGCGCGGGGGAGGGAAGGAGATCGCGCGGGAGATGAGTCGGCGACGGAGAATTTTCGCGATGGCAAGGCTTTGGCAACTTGGCAAATATGGCAGTGTGAGGCTGGAGGATAGCAAGTTGCCACGGATAGCAAGTTGATTTACCAAACTGTTGGAGAGTATATTTTGTGGTTTTACCAAATAAATATGGATAGCAAGTTGATTTAACAAACTACTGGAGATGGCCGTGTTGTAAAAAAAACTAGCTAATAACCAAATTACTATTAGCTAGGTAGTAGATAGTAGGTAAGACATTAATTAACTTATTAGCCGATGATCTAAACAGGGATGAATTTTAGCAGATAACTATTAGCTACATGTAATTCAAAATGGATTGTAAGGGCACTACCAATCCAAAAACTAATAGTTTCTATACTCAATAATTAGCATATTAACCAAGCAAAATGATGTTGTGACATTGAATTGAGAGAGAGGGGGGGGACAAAATATTTTTTAAAGAGAAACTATGCCTACACTTCCAATATATGAAAATATGCGATAAACGGACAACGAGAGAGAAGCTCGCGATTTTTTTTGTGACGACATCCTTCGACGCGTTTTTCATTAAGCGGGAGAAAGTTAAAACAAGTACAGACCAACTAGTATTGGTAACACCCTGATTACCGAGCCTAGCAAGACCACGAAGCCAAGTGGCAAGCACGAAACGAAAACACTAGCTAGCAACACAGCGTCGGGCAGCCAACTTGGATTTGATTATCGGTTAGAATATAGATTATATGTTTAGTGTCTATATGATTTAGTTTTTAGATTGGAACCATCCTATGTAATTCTTTGAAAGTCCGGGTTCCCCTTATTATTGTTCATCACCATCTCCTCTCAACGAGGAGAGAGAATATATACAATAGAAGATAATAGGTGGACGTGTTGTTGCCTTTTGTGTGGGCGCTTAAATAATACTTTTTTTAGATAATGGATAATGTATACCCGGCTTCTTCTATCATAAGATAGAATCACGCCAATTGTTACAATGTTTGCCAACAAGCACAAACACCGGCTGCACAACAATTATGCAAACCACCAACGGAAACCAAAATGAAATACACTTTAGAACTAAACATGACCAATATGTCTTGAGGATAACCACCCATTGGAACTAAAAAATTGCAATGCCGATGTTTCTAGGAATTGTCCAACTTGAATAAGTTGTTCCCGTCGGTCATCATGCCGTTGCGGCTTGCCCATTGTCGCAACCATTGCGTTCCCCGAAGAGTACCCGCAAGATAGTTTTTGGTCTACATTTATCAAAAACCACTTCGTTTCGGTTAACCAAATTGCCCATAAAAGTAAAATACCGCCGCAGTTAATAACAATGAATTATACTTTTTTGTCCAATTTTTGACCATCTTAAGAAGAGATCACCATATGTATTGGAGGAGGTAAACCAAAAAGTATATGTATAGCACGCCATAAGAATTTGGCATAAGCACGCCAAAAAGAGATGGTCTATTGTTTCAGATGATGGCAAAAGCCGCAGATTTGTCACCTACCCAATGACATCTAAGTAAATTGTCCTTAGTTAGAACCACTCCTTTTTTTAAGTACCGTAGAAATATTTTAATTTTCATTGGTATTTTAATCGCCAAATATCTTGTGACACTCTAACTCCATTGTTAATCAACGCAAAGATACATAGATTTGACCGTATAGGAACCCGATGCATTTAAGCCCCACACAAAGACATCCCTTTCCTCCGACAAGTTAATATCCTATACGTATGCAACAATTCTATGCCAGGCACTAAGGTTTGCCCCTACTAAATTCCTTCGAAAAGAAATATTGAAGGGGGCACTCCTAAGTACTTGCGCAACTGAATCCTGTTTTCCTCTGACTATAGTAAACAATGAAGGAAATTTGTTTTTAAGAGACTTATTTCCCAACCAAGTATCAAACCAGAACCTAGTCTGGGACCCATCATTTATCCTAAAGGAGCCAAGTTCTATAAAAGAATCTCTAATGTTCAACAAGCTTTTCCAAAAGTGTGAATCTGTTGGTTTCTTAACACAACTCCCTAAAGTCTTATTTTTTATATACTTGTATCTTATCAATTCTTGCCACATTCCATCCTCATTTAGCAATTTAAACAACCATTTGCTTAACAAACATTTATTCTGAATATCCAAGTTTTGTATTCCTAAACCTCCCTGATCTTTTGGTTGACACAACACTTCCCATCTTGCTAACATGTATTTTTTCTTATGTTGATCGTTTTGCCAATAGAAACGTGATCTAAACATATCAATTTTCTCTAAGACCCTCTAGGTATTTCAAAGAATGACATCATAAACATCGGTAAGCTAGACAAAGACCGAGTTTATTAACACCAATCGTCCCCCTACCGAGAGCATCTTTCCTTTCCAACCACTCAACCTTTTTTCTATCCTTTCCTCAATCATTTTCCAATCTTTGTTGTTTAACTTCCTAGTATTCATGGGGAGGCCTAAATAGCGAAGGGGGTACTTTCCTATGACACAACCAAACAATTGCGAATAGAAATCTTCATGATCTTTTGCCTTGCCGAAGCAAAAAATTTCACTTTTGTGAGAATTTATTTTCAGGCCCGACACTTGTTCAAAGGTGCTTAGTAAAAACTTCATATTTACCGCCTTTAGAACATCATGACTCATGAAAATAACTGTATCATCCGCATATTGTAAGATAGACAAACCGTCATCTAATAAATTAGGAATAACCCCTTCAACTTGGCCCTCTACTTTGGCCCTAGCAATAAGGATGGCCAACATGTCGACTACTATGTTAAATAGTATAGGCGATTGTGGGTCACCTTGTCTTAGCCCTTTTTTTGTTTGGAAGTAGTTTCCCAATTGATCGTTCACCTTAATGTTTACATTTCCCCTTCTATAAAGCATTGAATTCATTGGCACCACTTCTCCGAGAAACCTTTTATTCGCAACGTTTGTTGCAAAACTCCATTTAACTTTATCGTATGCCTTTTCAAAATCTATTTTAAAAATGACTCCATCTTTCTTTTTAGAGTGCAGCTCATGAATTGTCTCATGGCGGATAACCGCACCTTCCATGATGTTTCTTCCTGGCAAAAAAGCCGTCTGCAAGGCTTGCCTGATTATTTTTTGTGATATGGTAGTAAGCCTATTAGTTGCCACTTTTGTAAAGATTTTGAAAGACACATTCGCAGACATATTGGTCTCTTCTTTGAATGACTTTCGCATCTTTCTTTTTGGTAGCAGGATTAAAGTTCCAAAATTAAGGCGATTCGGGGTAAGTTTCCCTCATGGAAAACTGAGAATAGAGCCATCGTCATCTCGAATTACATTCCGAAAACCCGATAAAACTCGGGGAAACCATCCGGCCCAGGTGCCTTATTATGTTCCATTTGGAAAATTGCAGCCCTTACCTCGTCTTGCATAAACGGAGCTATCAAAAACTCATTTTCTAGATGGGAGACCTGAGGAATATCCTCTGTTCGTGCCTCATCCATCACACAAGTAGATGGCTCTGAGGGTCCAAACAGATTTTTATAATAAGTGGTGATATGCTCTTTAAGCTGAGCATCACCAGTTATTATATTACTTCCATCTTCCAACTGAAAAATACGAGTTTTGCGATGTCTACCATTAGCAAGCAAATGATAATACTTTGTGTTTGCATCTCCTTCTAGTAGGTGTTTAACTTTTGCCCTTTGGTACCATTTTAATTCCTCCTCTCTTAAAAGCTCTCTAATTTCTCGTTAAGCACATGTTTAAGATTTACTTCATCCTGAGTAAGTAAGGTGATCTCTCGCTTTTTTGTCTAACTCATCCAACTTATTCGTAATGATTGTTTTTTCTATTTTGTACGCACCACTCACATTCTTTGCCCATCCTTTGAGATGTTGGCGAAGCCTTCTAATTTTAGCTTGCCATCTCTCGATTGGTGAGCCATTCACCATGGTATTCTGCCACACATCAGTAACCATCTCACAAAATCCATCCCTTAGCAACCATCCTAATTCAAACTTGAATTGAGGATGATAAGCCAATGAACGATTATTTGTAGATAATAGTAGAGGAGTGTGATCGAAATATCCCCGTTCAAAGCGTGTACAGTGGTATGCGGGAACTTTGACTCAAGTCTCGTGCAAACGAGAATTCTGTCTAATTTTTAAAAGTTTGATTTTGTAACCGATTAGCCCAAGTATATTTTCTGCCCGACAATTCTAACTCCCTCAAATTAAGGGAATCAATCACAAAGATTGAACATAAAAGGCCACCTGTCATTGTAGTTATCATTATTTTTCTCATCCGGATGTCGTATAATGTTAAAGTCTCCACCTATGATGATAGGTAGGGATTCTTTAGAACATACACGTACTACCTCCGATAAGAACTGCGCCTTATGTTCCGACCGTGCTGTCCATAGACAATCGAATCGATTAAATTTGAAATCTTGTTCTTTATGCCTAAGCTTAAACCGAATAAAAAAATCCCCTTCCTCAATTTCTCCTATATCAAAATTTAACAAATGAACCCCTAGAATCATGCCACCGGACCTGCCCTGCGGGCCATGCAATGCCACAGAAAAATCTCTGCAAGCGCAGATATTATTCAAAGTGGATTGCGGGAAATTAGCTCTACCAAGCTTCCGATAAGGCAATGAAATCTAAGTTTCTTTCTTTGTTAAATCTGATAAAAACCTATATTTCTTACTATCAAACCCGTTACAATTTCAAAAATTCTTTCATCTTGAATACTTTTTATTATACCTCTTCTTTCTCTTACTCTTGGAATTTGCACCTGGCTTTGAGGCCTTCGATGTGAGGCCTTCGATGTGATACAGGAGTATGTGAACCCTTTGGGTTACACCCCATCACCCGTGTCCTCCTCAATATCAGCACAAATGAAATTTAAAGCTTCTAAATCTACACTCTCCTCATTCGAACAAACTGTGGAAACATCTTCTGCTATGTTTCTATTAAGTTCCGGCAAAAAATTCCTATCCACCAATCTCTGTTTTTCTACTTGTCTTAACAATTCTAAGGAATTATGCACATATATGAGATTTAATCTCACATGAGTACATGAAACACTTAACGAGTTTATGGTAGCTCGTTGTAGGCCAAACGGGTAGCATAGCTTTATTTTCACTTCTCTTAATAAAGCATGTGCTATGCATGATTTCGAAAAAAAAAACACTTACTGTAACAAGTTTAGAGACATGGGACTGCAGTTTAGTAGTTTTATATTATGTTAGAGGCGACACTCTCGAATAAGTTTAAATATCCCTAATTTAATTTACTCATTATTAATAGATGTTGATTCAATAGTCTCAGATATAACAAAATCCGGATAAGTAAACACTCAAATGCGTAGCTGTGGACAGCATATGAAGGGAGAACAAAAAAACTCAGGGTCACTGATCATGCACACGTACATGTACATCCTATCCAAACAATTAAAGACAAATTTTTTCAGTAAATCACGTATTTTGTCACGTTCTATACTAGCTTTAGTTAATAGTTAATTGTAAATTTCAAATTTTAAAGCAAATCAGTCCATCTGATGATCCCCGTAATACAATTGGACGTTTGAGCAGGTCAAAGAAACCACTGGTGACCACCAACCCTTCCTGTCACCCAAAACGTTACCCGCCTCACATATCCACAGGCGACGTCGCCACCGTGGAGCCACCGTGTCCGCCGCTATTGGTGGGTATCCTATAGTCACGCCGTAGCGAAGCTGGCCTGGGCAGCGAGCGCCGCCAGTCAAACACCACGAGCTTTGACCAGTCAACAGTCAAACTTTCCAAGCCTATATAGCTCAGCGCAGCTCCGTCTCAACTCCGACCAAATCCAACGCAGCACCGGTTCCCTCCACCTCCTCTCCCACCTCATCGTCGCCTTCCTCCACAGCGC
>JAENPR010002819.1:0-37297 GCA_018135685.1 Themeda triandra | reverse complement strand
GTACCATTTTATTCAAGTTTGTGAAATCTTAGTTATAAACTGATACTCTTGAGATGTAGTCGGCATTGCAGCATCTCCTAATCAACGACAAATGGAGAAAACTATAACATTTGCTACTAACCTATTTCCACATGTATTCTGAGTTTATTGCTTTACGGGTAAAATTGTGGAAACATGGTGAGAACATGCTATTGTTGATGGTGGATTTCTGGCTGTGAAGAAAAACAGATTAAAATAGTTCGAAGCATGAGATTCATACTCCGAACTAGGGGGCCCGTGTTGACACCCGAATTTGGACAGCCGAGAAGTGCCATTGGCAAGGAAGAAATATTCTTTGTAAACCAAGACATCTGATGATTGCTAGCGAGATCAAGTAAGGGAGATATATATGCATGTATTATCACCAAACCTGAATCAGCAAATCGAGACTCGGAATCGGCAAATGGTGATCTGCTATTGATGAGGCCCATTGCATGTGTGTAGCCGATCAACATATTTGACCACGCCTATTACTTGGAAGTCTCTTTGATAATGTAGAGCTTCAAGGATGGAAGGCAAGCCGGGGAATATATGCACATATACGTGACTTGCTGGTGTCATGTTCGTGCACATACGGGAAGGTATGCTCGGCGAGATGACGTATGTCTACGTGCGAAGGAAAGGCAATGATCACGGAAGCCGTTTTGGCGAGGACACCGGGTAATATTTGCGTGCCAACCCATGGTGCCACCGACAAGAAAATCTCTTGGTTAGCGTAAAAGGAGGCGTAATTAACATATATGGGAGATACAATATATATGCATGCAAGTGAAGGGTTCACGTAAGTCTTCGGGTTATTTAACCAAGACAGGCAAGCAAGATGGTATATGCATATATATGGCATACATGCACACGGCTAAATAAAGAAAAGGAAATCATGCACTCGTGTTTGCATGGGCTTCTTGAAGATATCATGCGATCGATCGATTGAGGGCAAGGACACGTGTATCATGTATGTGGTCGGGCTAGGCATTGCATTGGTGGTTGAACCAGAACGAGGAAAGAGGCGCATCGGCCAAGGAGTTTCATTAACGAAGGATTCTCGCGTGAAGGAGTCGGGGTCCGTGTATCTTAATATTTTCTCGTTATTTAGATATTCCTTCTAAAGGAAGTTTTGTACGTCGTGGTCATCGGCCCGGGTATAAATATAAACCCCTACCATTGTAATAAGGGTTCACAACCAAATCAATACAACCGGCTACGCGCCACCCTTCGAGTCCTTTAGTCGTGTCGTCGAAGTTCTTCGAGAGGGCCAATCGATCCGTCGACCCTCCGTAAGTCCCGCAACCTTGTTATCATGTCTAGTATCGTGCGGCGGATTTAGATGTGATGCAAGTAGTCTCATCCGTTTTGCTTAGTATCGTGCGGCGGATTTAAGCTTAATGATGGGAAGTTTTTGCTTGTGCCTTGTATCGTGCGGCGGATTAAGACATGAGTAAAGATAGTTATCGGCTCTTTTAGATTTGGCAAGATCTAATAGATTCATTAAGTTATCACGTGTTGCATGCTTTATTTAATGTTTAATTATTTGCAACACTCTTTTGCCCAATCTAGATTGATACTCTTTCGGCTTGTTGATCGTTCCTTTCATGCTTATTCAATACCGAGTAGATCAAGCTCATATAGCCGAATTAGATCGATCTAGATTGTTACATGTTGCGGGTTCATTCACGTTATATGTAGATAAGCCTTGACAGACCGGTAGATGCCGTCTGCGGCAGATCGTGTCTTTGGGTTACTCTAGAGCTAGTCATCCTAGTGGACTAGAGATCGGTTTAATCGATAGGCTCCTTTTACATGTTGCTTGTTTGTTCCTTCTTCATGGACCCCGATTCGGCAATCTTGCCGATACGGTTATGCTTATACATGTAGCAAGTATCTATAGATCCGTTAGATAATTATATGCTTTTAGCTCTTTATTGCTAGATTGTATCATGCGGTGGATTGATCTAGTAGCAAGGAGTGGTGTAAATTCATAGTGAGTGGTATCATGCGGTGGATTAGCTTGCTTGGGTTTATGCTCGACGGGTTTATGAAGGCTAGACGTGCGCGACTAGTTGGAGTAGCCTATGCATGTGTTGTTTAGTAGATTTATATTTATAAGTTACTTATTCTTAATTTTTAGTGCTTAAAGATGCTTTAAACATGAGATGTAGTTTGATATGCTTCAATGATTTAATCTTGTTCAAACATGTCTTCATTTACGTATTCGGCTAGTTTGTTCTGTTTACATCGTTATGTTACTTTAGCCGAATGAACTGCATCCCGTTGCGAGATAGCTTCCATAGCTATGTGTCGTCGTAAGTGGCTTCGAGGGCCGTAAAGATGGAACTGGCTGGTCTCACCCGGACGTTCCAGTTATGATCTTACCGTTTATCCCTTGTCGATTTTCAGGTCAAATCGATCGGCACGCCACCGGATTCGTACGCCGGCACCCGATTGAAGCTAGGCTTTCCGGCTTCTGTGTGTGTGAGACGCAGTGGTGGTCACATTTTGCGTCAACATCGGTGATGACAAATATTGTGGTGGTGAGGCCGAGGTGTCAAAACGCCTTAACCATGGCATACGGTCGTGCTTGACCTAGTGTCGAGAGCTATAGGACATGCAGGAGCTGGCCGTGCGGTAGCATAGTCGTGTGTGCAAATATGGCGGTTCTAGAGCCGTGAGCCATGGTTAAGGGCCATTCGGGTTCTTGGGCGCTAATAAACGCTGTGGTGGAGAGGCCAAAGGTGTTAAAACGCCTTAACCATGGTGCATGGGCGTGCTTGACTTGGTGCGAGGAGCCGTAGGACGATAGGAACCGCCGTGCGCGGCAAAGAAAAAGTCGTGTGTGCAAATATGGCGCTTCACGGAGCCGTGGAGCCGAGGTTAAGGGCCGTTCGGGCTCTCAAGCGACGACAAACGCTATGGTAGAGAGGCCGAGGTGTCAAAATACCTTAACCATGGCGTACGGGCTTGCTTGACTCGGTGCGGAGCCATAGGACGCCTTGGAACCGACCATGCAGCATGGTCGTGTGTGCAAATGTGGCGCTTTGCCGTGGAGCCATGGTTAAGGGCCCTTCGGCTCTCGGGTGATGGAAAACTCTATGGTGGAGAGGTGAGAGGCATCAAAATGGCTTAACCATGGCATACGGGTGTGCTTGAACCGGTCTTGCCGAGAGCCGTAGGATGCACAGATCCGGCCGTGCGCCGGCAGTCGTGTGTGCAATTATGGATGTTCGAGTCGTGGAGCTATAGTTAAGGGCCGTTCGGGCTCTCGGGTGATGACAAACATTGTGGTGGTGGGGCCCGAGGTGTCAAAACGCCTTAACCATGGCATATGGTTGTGCTTGACTAGTGTCGAGAGTCAGTAGGACACGTAGGAACCGGCGTGCGGTAGCATAGTCGTGTGTGCAAATATGGCGGTTCTAGAGCGGTGGAGCCATGGTTAAGGGCCATTCAGGTTCTTGGGCGGCAACAAATGCTGTGGTCGATAGGCCAGCGGTGTCAAAATGCCTTAACCATAGTGCATGGGCATGCTTGACTTAGTGCGAGGAGCCGTAGGATGCGCAGGAACCGGCCGTGCGACGGCAAAGTCGTGTGTGCAAATATTGTTGTTACGAGCCGTGGAGCCGAGGTTAAGTGCCGTTCGTGCTCTTGAGTGACGGCAAACGCTATGGTAGAGAGGCCGAGGTGTCAAAATGCCTTAACCATGGCGTACGGCATGCTTGACTCGAGCCGGAGCCATACAATGCGTTGGAACCGACCGTGCGGCAAAGATGGTCGAGTGTGCAAATATGGCGGTTTTGGAGCCGTGGAGGCATGGTTAAGGGCCCTTTAGGCTCTCAGTGATGGAAAACTCTATGGTGGAGATTTGAGAGGCATCAAAATGGCTTAACCATGGCGTACAGCGTGCTTGACCCGGTGCCGAGAGCCATAGGATGCACGGGATCCGACCGTGCGGCAGACACGGTCGTGTGTGCAATTATGGATGTTCGGAGTCGTGGAGCTGTAGTTAAGGGCCGTTCGGGCTCTCGGGTGATGACAAACATTGTGGTGGTGAGGCCGAGGCATCAAAATGCCTTAACCATGGCATACGGTCATGCTTGACCTAGTGTCAAGAGCCGTAGGACACGCACGAACCTATCTGCGGTAGCATATTCGTGTGTGCAAATATGGCGCTTCTAGAGTCAGAGCCATGGTTAAGGGCCATTCGGGTTCTCAAAGGCAACAAACGCTGTGGTGGAGAGGCTAGAGGTGTCAAAATGCCTTAACCATGGCGTACGGCATGCTTGACTCAAAGGCCGAGAGCCATAGGATGCGTTGGAACCGACCGGTGTGGCAAAGCATGGTCGTGTATGCAAATATGGCGGTTACGGAGCCTTGGAGCCAAGGTTAAGGGCCGTTCGGGCTCTCGAGCGATGGCAAACGCTATGGTAGAGAGGCCGAGGTGTCAAAATGCCTTAACCATGGCGTACGGGTATGCTTGACTCGGTCGAGAGCCATAGGATGCGTTGAACCGACCGTGCGGCATGGTTGTGTGTGCAAATATGGCGCTTTGCGGCCGTGGAGCTGTGGTTAAGGGCCCTTCGGGCTCTCGGGTGATGAAAAACTCTATGGTGGAGAGGTGAGAGGCAACAAAATGGCTTAACCATGGCGTACGGGCGTGCTTGACCCGGTGCCGAGAGCCGTAGGATGCACGGGGATCCGAGCCGTGCGCAAAGCACGGTGTGTGCAATTATGGATGTTCGAGTCGTGGAGCTATAGTTAAGGGCCGTTCGGGCTCTCGGGTGATGATAAATATTGTGGTGGTGAGGCCGGGCGTCAAAATGCCTTAACCATGGCATACGGTCGTGCTTGACCTAGTGTCAAGAGCTATAGGACATGCGAACTGGCCGTGCGGTAGCATAGTCGTGTGTGCAAATATGGCGGTTCTAGAGGCTGTGGAGCCATGGTTAAGGGCCATTCGGGTTCTCGGGCGGTAATAAACGCCGTGGTGGAGAGGCCAAAGGTGTTAAAATGCCTTAACCATGGTGCATGGGCGTGCTTGACTTGGTGCGAGGAGCCGTAGGACGATAGGAACCGGCCGTGCGGCGAAGAAAGTCGTGTGTTCAAATATGGCGCTTCGGGAGCCGTGGAGCCGAGGTTAAGGGCCGTTCGTGCTCTCAAGCGACGACAAACGCTATGGTAGAGAGGCCGAGGTGTCAAAATGCCTTAACCATGGCGTATGGGCTTGCTTGACTCGGTCTTGGGAGCCATAGGACGCGTTGGAACCGACCATGCGGCGGCTTGGTCGTGTGTGCAAATGTGGCGGTTTTACTGGCTGTGGAGCCATGGTTAAGGGCCCTTCGGGCTCTCGGGTGATGGAAAACTCTATGGTGGAGAGGTGGGAGGCATCAAAATGGCTTAACCATGGCGTACGGGTGTGCTTGAACCGGTGCCGAGAGCCGTAGGATGCACGGGATCCGGCCGTGCGCCGGACACGGTCGTGTGTGCAATTATGGATGTTCTAGAGTCGTGGAGCTATAGTTAAGGGCCGTTCGGCTCTTGGGTGATGACAAACATTGTGGTGGTGGGGCCGTAGATGTCAAAATGCCTTAACCATGGCATACGGTCGTGCTTGACCTTGTGTCGAGAGTCAGAGGACACATAGGAACCTAGTGTGCGGTAGCATAGTCGTGTGTGCAAATATGGCAGTTCTAGAGCGGTGAAAGCCATGGTTAAGGGCCATTCGGGTTCTTGGGCGGCAACAAATGCTGTGGTCGAGAGGCCAGCGGTGTCAAAACGCCTTAACCATAGTGCATGGGCGTGCTTGACTTGGTGCGAGGAGCCGTAGGATGCGCAGAACCGGCCGTGCGGCGGAAAGTCGTGTGTGCAAACATGGCGCTTCCGGAGCCGTGGAGCCGAGGTTAAGTGCTGTTCAGGCTCTCGAGTGACGGCAAACGCTATGGTAGAGAGGCCAGAGGTGTCAAAATGCCTTAACCATGGCGTACGGGCTTGCTTGACTCGAGCCGGAGCCATAAAATGCGTTGGAACCGACCGTGCGGCAGCATGGTCGAGTGTGCAAATATGGCGTTTGGAGCCGTGGAGGCATGGTTAAGGGCCCTTTAGGCTCTCGGGTGATGGAAAACTCTATGGTGGAGAGGTGAGAGGCATCAAAATGGCTTAACCATGGCGTATGTGCGTGCTTGACCCGGTGCGAGAGCCATAGGATGCACGGATCCGACCGTGCGGCAAGACACGGTCGTGTGTGCAATTATGGATGTTACTGAGTCATGGAGCTGTAGTTAAGGGCCGTTGAGGCTCTTGGGTGATGACAAACATTGTGGTGGTGAGGCCGTGAGGCATCAAAACGCCTTAACCATGGCATACGGTCTTGCTTGACCTAGTGTCAAGAGCTGTAGGACACGCACGAACCGGGCCGTGCGGTAGCATATTCGTGTGTGCAAATATGGCAGTTCTAGAGCTGTGGAGCCATGGTTAAGGGCCATTCAGGGTCTCAGGCGGCAACAAACGCTGTGGTGGAGAGGCTAGAGGTGTCAAAATGCCTTAACCATGGCGTACGGGCATGCTTGACTCAGTGCCGAGAGCCATAGGATGCGTTGAACCGACCGTGTGGCGCATGGTCGTGTGTGCAAATATGGCGCTTCGGAGCCTTGGAGCCAAGGTTAAGGGCCGTTCGGAGCTCGAGCGATGGCAAACGCTATGGTAGAGAGGCCGAGAGGTGTCAAAATGCCTTAACCATGGCGTACGGGCATGCTTGACTCGGTCGAGAGCCATATAGGATGCGTTGGAACCGATCGTGCGGCCGGCTTGGTTGTGTGTGCAAATATGGCGCTTTGGGCCGTGGAGCCAGGTTAAGGGCCCTTCGGGCTCTCGGGTGATGAAAAACTCTATGGTGGAGAGGTGAGAGGCAACAAAATGGCTTAACCATGGCGTACGGGCGTGCTTGACCCGGTGCCGAGAGCCGTAGGATGCACGATCCGGTGTGAAGCACGATGTCGTGTGTGCAATTATGGATGTTCGGAGTCGTGGAGCTATAGTTAAGGGCCGTTCGGGCTCTCGGGTGATGACAAATATTGTGGTGGTGAGGCCGAGGCGTCAAAATGCCTTAACCATGGCATACGGTCGTGCTTGACCTAGTGTCAAGAGCTATAGGATATGCAGGAACTCGGGCCGTGCGGTAGCATAGTCGTGTGTGCAAATATGGCAGCTCTAGAGCCGTGGAGCCATGGTTAAGGGCCATTCGGGTTCTCGGGCGGTAATAAACGCTGTGGTAGAGAGGCCAAAGGTGTTAAAATGCCTTAACCATGGTGCATGGGCGTGCTTGACTTGGTGCGAGGAGCCGTAGGACGCATAGGAACCGGCCGTGCGCGGCAGAAAGTCGTGTGTGCAAATATGGCGGTTACGGAGCCGTGGAGCCGAGGTTAAGGGACGTTCGGGCTCTCGAGCGACGACAAACGCTATGGTAGAGAGGCCGAGGGTGTCAAAATGCCTTAACCATGGCGTACGGGCTTGCTTGACTCTGTGCCGGGAGCCATAGGACGCGTTGGAACCGACCATGCGGCAGCTTGGTCGTGTGTGCAAATGTGGCAGTTTTACTGCTGTGGAGAAATGGTTAAGGGCCCTTCAGGCTCTCGGGTGATGGAAAACTCTATGGTGGAGAGGTGAGAGGCATCAAAATGGCTTAACCATGGCGTACGGGTGTGCTCGAACCGATGCCGAGAGCCGTAGGATGCAAAGGATCCGGCCGTGCGCCAGCACAGTCGTGTGTGCAATTATGGATGTTCTCGAGTCGTGGAGCTATAGTTAAGGGCCATTCAGGCTCTTGGGTGATGACAAACATTGTGGTGGTGGGGCCAGAGGTGTCAAAACGCCTTAACCATGGCATACGGTCGTGCTTGACCTTGTGTCGAGCCGTAGGACACATAGGAACCTACGTGCGGTAGCATAGTCGTGTGTGCAAATATTGCGTTCTAGAGCGGTGGAGCCATGGTTAAGGGCCAATCGGGTTCTTGGGCGGCAACAAATGCTGTGGTCGAGAGGCCGTGGTGTCAAAACGCCTTAACCATAGTGCATGGGCGTGCTTGACTTGTGCGAGGAGCCGTAGGATGCGCAGGAACCGGCCGTGCGGCAAAGAAAGTCGTGTGTGCAAACATGGCGCCTGGAGCCGTGGAGCCGAGGTTAAGTGCCGCATTCGTGCTCTTGAGTGACGGCAACGCTATGGTAGAGAGGCCAGAGGTGTCAAAATGCCTTAACCATGGCGTACGTGCATGCTTGACTCAGAGCCAGGAGCCATAAAATGCGTTGGAACCGACCGTGCGGCAAAGATGGTCGAGTGTGCAAATATGGCGCTTTTGGAGCTGTGAATGCATGGTTAAGGGCCCTTCGGGCTCTCGGGTGATGGAAAACTCTATGGTGGAGAGGTGAGAGGCATCAAAATGGCTTAACCATGGCGTACATGGCGTGCTTGACCCGGTGCCGAGAGCCATAGGATGCACGGGATCCGACCGTGCGGCGGACACGTGTGTGTGCAATTATGGATGTTCGAGTCGTGGAGCTCAGTAGTTAAGGGCCGTTCGGGCTCTCGGGTGATGACAAACATTATGGTGGTGAGGCCGAGGCATCAAAATGCCTTAACCATGGCATACGGTCATGCTTGACCTAGTGTCAAGAGCCGTAGGACACGCACGAACCGGCTGTGCGGTAGCATATTCGTGTGTGCAAATATGGCGCTTCTAGAGCCGTGGAGCCATGGTTAAGGGCCATTCAGGTTCTCAGCGGCAATAAACGCTGTGGTGGAGAGGCTAGAGGTGTCAAAATGCCTTAACCATGGCGTACGGGCATGCTTGACTCGGTGCCGGGAGCCATAGGATGCGTTGGAACCGACCGTGCGGCGGCATGGTCGTGTGTGCAAATATGGCGCTTCGAGCCTTGGAGCCAAGGTTAAGGGCCGTTCGTGCTCTCGAGCGATGGCAAACGCTATGGTAGAGAGGCCGAGGTGTCAAAATGCCTTAACCATGGCGTACGGGCATGCTTGACTCGGTGCCGAGAGCCATAGGATGCGTTGGAACCGACCGTGCGGCAAAGATGGTTGTGTGTGCAAATATGGCGGTTTGCGGCCGTGGAGCTTGGTTAAGGGCCCTTCGGGCTCTCTCGTGTGATGAAAACTCTATGGTGGAGAGGTGAGAGGCAACAAAATGGCTTAACCATGGCGTACGGCGTGCTTGACCGGTGCCGAGCCGTAGGATGCACAGGATCCGGGCCAGTGCGGCAAAGACACGGTCGTGTGTGCAATTATGGATGTTCGAGTCGTGGAGCTATAGTTAAGGGCCGTTCGGGCTCTCGGGTGATGACAAATATTGTGGTGGTGAGGCCCGAGAGGCGTCAAAACGCCTTAACCATGGCATACGGTCGTCTGGACCTAGTGTCGAGAGCTATAGGACATGCGAACCGGGCCGTGCGGTAGCATAGTCGTGTGTGCAAATATGGCGCTTCTAGAGCCGTGGAGCCATGGTTAAGGGCCATTCGGGTTCTCAGCGGTAATAAACGCTGTGGTGGAGAGGCCAAAGGTGTTAAAACGCCTTAACCATGGTGCATGGGCGTGCTTGACTTGGTGCGAGGAGCCGTAGGACGCATAGGAACCGGCCGTGCGGCAAAGCAAAGTCGTGTGTGCAAATATGGCGCTTCGGAGCCGTGGAGCCGAGGTTAAGGGCCATTCGGGCTCTCGAGCGACGACAAACACTATGGTAGAGAGGCCGAGGTGTCAAAATGCCTTAACCATGGCGTACGGGCTTGCTTGACTCGGTCTTGAGCCATAGGACGCGTGGAACCGACCATGCGGCGATGGTCGTGTGTGCAAATGTGGCAGTTTTACTGGCGTGGAGCCATGGTTAAGGGCCCTTCAGGCTCTCGGGTGATGGAAAACTCTATGGTGGAGAGGTGAGAGGCATCAAAATGGCTTAACCATGGCGTACGGGTGTGCTTGAACCGGTGCCGAGAGCCGTAGGATGCACGGGATCCGGCCGTGCGCCGGCCACGTCGTGTGTGCAATTATGGATGTTCTGGAGTCATGGAGCTATAGTTAAGGGCCGTTCGGGCTCTCGGGTGATGACAAACATTGTGGTGGTAGGGCCGCGAGGTGTCAAAACGCCTTAACCATGGCATACGGTCGTGCTTGACCTAGTGTCGAGAGTCAGTAGGACACGTAGGAACCGGGCGTGCGGAGCATAGTCGTGTGTGCAAATATGGCGAGTTCTAGAGCGGTGGAGCCATGGTTAAGGGCCATTCGGGTTCTTGGGTGGCAACAAATGCTGTGGTCGAGAGGCCGCGGTGTCAAAATGCCTTAACCATAGTGCATGGGCGTGCTTGACTTGGTGCGAGGAGCCATAGGATGCGCAGGAACCGGCCGTGCGGCGGCAAAGAAAAGTCGTGTGTGCAAATATGGCGGTTACGGAGCCGTGGAGCCGAGGTTAAGTGCCGTTCGGGCTCTTGAGTGACGGCAAACGCTGTGGTAGAGAGGCCGAGGAGGTGTCAAAATGCCTTAACCATGGTGTACGGGCATGCTTGACTCGAGCGCGGAGCCATAAAATGCGTTGGACCCGACCGTGCGGCGGATGGTCGAGTGTGCAAATATGGCGGTTTTGGAGCCGTGGTGGCATGGTTAAGGGCCCTTCGGGCTCTCGGGTGATGGAAAACTCTATGGTGGAGAGGTGAGAGGCATCAAAATGGCTTAACCATGGCGTACGGGCGTGCTTGACCCGGTGTCGAGAGCCATAGGATGCACAGATCTGACCGTGCGCGGCACGGTCGTGTGTGCAATTATGGCTGTTCTAGAGTTGTGGAGCTATAGTTAAGGGCCGTTCAGGTTCTCGGGTGATGACAAACATTGTGGTGGTGAGGCCAGAGGCATCAAAACACCTTAACCATGGCATACGGTCATGCTTGACCTAGTGTCAAGAGGCGTAGGACACGCACGAACCGGCTTGTGCGGTAGCATATTCGTGTGTGCAAATATGGCGGTTCTAGAGCCGTGGAGCCATGGTTAAGGGCCATTCAGAGTTCTCGCGGCAACAAATGCTGTGGTGGAGAGGCTAGAGGTGTCAAAATGCCTTAACCATGGCCTACGAGCATGCTTGACTCGGTGCCGGGAGCCATAGGATGCGTTGAACCGACCGTGCGGCAGCATGGTCGTGTGTGCAAATATGGCAGTTCTGGAGCCGTGGAGCCAAGGTTAAGGGCCGTTCAGGCTCTTGAGCGATGGCAAACACTATGGTAGAGAGGCCAGAGGTGTCAAAATGCCTTAACCATGGCGTACGGGCATGCTTGACTCAGTGCCGAGAGCCATAGGATGCGTTGGAACCGACCGTGCGGCAGCATGGTCGTGTGTGCAAATATGGCAGTTTTGCAGCCGTGGAGCTGTGGTTAAGGGCCCTTCAGGCTCTCGGGTGATGAAAAACTCTATGGTGGAGAGGTGAGAGGCATCAAAATGGCTTAACCATGGCGTACGGGTGTGCTTGAACCGGTGCCGAGAGCCGTAGGATGCACAGGATCCGGCCGTGCGCCAGCACAGTCGTGTGTGCAATTATGGATGTTCTAGAGTCGTGGAGCTATAGTTAAGGGCCGTTCAGGCTCTTGGGTGATGACAAACATTGTGGTGGTGGGGCCAGAGGTGTCAAAATGCCTTAACCATGGCATACGGTCGTGCTTGACCTTGTGTCGAGAGCTGTAGGACACATAGGAACCGGCTGTGCGGTAGCATAGTCGTGTGTGCAAATATGGCAGTTCTAGAGCGGTGAAAGCCATGGTTAAGGGCCATTCGGGTTCTTGGGCGGCAACAAATGCTGTGGTCGAGAGGCCAGCGGTGTCAAAACGCCTTAACCATAGTGCATGGGCGTGCTTGACTTGGTGCGAGGAGCCGTAGGATGCGCAGGAACCGGCCGTGCGGCAGGAAAGTCGTGTGTGCAAACATGGCGCTTCGGGAGCCGTGGAGCCGAGGTTAAGTGCTTTGTTCGTGCTCTCGAGTGACGGCAAACGCTATGGTAGAGGGCCCGAGAGGTGTCAAAATGCCTTAACCATGGCGTACGGGCATGCTTGACTCGGAGCCGGAGCCATAAAATGCGTTGGAACCGACCGTGCGGCGGCATGGTCGAGTGTGCAAATATGGCGGTTTTGGAGCCGTGGAGGCATGGTTAAGGGCCCTTTAGGCTCTCGTGTGATGGAAAACTCTATGGTGGAGAGGTGAGAGGCATCAAAATGGCTTAACCATGGCGTACGGGCGTGCTTGACCCGGTGCCGAGAGCCATAGGATGCACGGATCCGGACCGTGCGGTAGCACGGTCGTGTGCAATTATGGATGTTCGAGTCGTGGGGCTGTAGTTAAGGGCCGTTCGGGCTCTCGGGTGGTGACAAACATTGTGGTGGTGAGGCCGGAGGCATCAAACGCCTTAACCATGGCATACGGTCATGCTTGACCTAGTGTCAAGAGCTGTAGGACACGCACGAACCGGCCTGCGGCGGTAGCATATTCGTGTGTGCAAATATGGCGTTCTAGAGCCGTGGAGCCATGGTTAAGGGCCATTCGGGTTCTCAAAGGGCAACAAATGCTGTGGTGGAGAGGCTAGAGGTGTCAAAATGCCTTAACCATGGCGCGTGCATGCTTGACTCGGTGCCGAGCCATAGGATGCGTTAGGCCCGGCCGTGCGGCAAGATGGTTGTGTGTGCAAATATGGCGGTTTTGCGGCCGTGGAGCTGTGGTTAAGGGCCCTTCGGGCTCTCGGGTGATGAAAAACTCTATGGTGGAGAGGTGAGAGGCATCAAAATGGCTTAACCATGGCGTACGATGTGTGCTTGACCTGGTGCCGAGAGCCATAGGATGCACGGGATCCGGCTGTGCGGCAGGCACAATCGTGTGTGCAATTATGGATGTTCGAGTCGTGGAGCTATAGTTAAGGGCCGTTCGTGCTCTTGGGTGATGACAAATATTGTGGTGGTGAGGCCGGAGGCATCAAAACGCCTTAACCATGGCATACGGTCGTGCTTGACCTAGTGTCGAGAGCTATAGGACATGCGAACCGGGCCGTGCGATAGCATAGTCGTGTGTGCAAATATGGCAGTTCTAGAGCTATGGAGCCATGGTTAAGGGCCATTCGGGTTCCCGGGCGGTAATAAACGCTGTGGTGGAGAGGCCAAAGGTGTTAAAACACTTTAACCATGGTGCATGGGCGTGCTTGACTTGGTGCGAGGAGCCGTAGGACGCATAGGAACCGGCCGTGCGGCTGCAAAGTCGTGTGTGCAAATATGGCAGTTCTGGAGCCGTGGAGCCGAGGTTAAGGGCCGTTCAGGCTCTCGAGCGACGACAAACGCTATGGTAGAGAGGCCAGAGGTGTCAAAATGCCTTAACCATGGCGTACGGGCTTGCTTGACTCGGTCTGGGAGCCATAGGACGCGTTGGAACCGACCATGCGGCGGCATGGTCGTGTGTGCAAATGTGCGGTTTTGCCGTGGAGCCATGGTTAAGGGCCCTTCGGGCTCTCGGGTGATGGAAAACTCTATGGTGGAGAGGTGAGAGGCATCAAAATGGCTTAACCATGGCGTACGGGTGTGCTTGAACCGGTGCCGAGAGCCGTAGGATGCACGGGATCCGGCCTTGCGCCGGCCACGGTCGTGTGTGCAATTATGGATGTTCTGGAGTCGTGGGGCTATAGTTAAGGGCCGTTCGGGCTCTCGAGTGATGACAAACATTGTGGTGGTGGGGCCGAGGGTGTCAAAACGCCTTAACCATGGCATACGGTCGTGCTTGACCTAGTGTCAAGAGCCGTAGGACACGTAGGAACCGGGTGTGCGGTAGCATAGTCGTGTGTGCAAATATGGCGAGTTCTAGAGCGGTGGAGCCATGGTTAAGGGCCATTCGGGTTCTTGGGCGGCAACAAATGCGTGGTCGAGAGGCCAGCGGTGTCAAAACACCTTAACCATAGTGCATGGGCATGCTTGACTTGGTGCGGGAGCCGTAGGATGCGCAGGAACCGGCCATGCGGCGGCAAAGTCGTGTGTGCAAATATGGCGGTTACGAGCCGTGGAGCCGAGGTTAAGTGCCATTCGAGGCTCTCGAGTGACGGCAAACGCTATGGTAGAGAGGCCGGAGGTGTCAAATGCCTTAACCATGGCGTCTGGGCATGCTTGACTCGAGCGGTGAAAGCTCCGGTTTGGTTTTGGTAATTAATGACACTCAACGTTGCTAATGCTTTGCTCTAAGTGTGGTTAGACACATAGCAACGTGACGATGGATGATGGAGCATGGTGATCACGGTGACGAACATGGTGGACACGTGAAGTGATCAAGCTCCGGTGATGAATGGAAACGCTCGTGGAGATCAAGGCGAAGGTATACTTGATAGGGCTTTCCTGGTTTAGTGGTCAAGACACTATAGAGAGTGTGATCACATTTAGGATCGATGACCGACTATCAAGAGGGGTTTCCTCGGTTCATTCGCGGTCCTAAGTGCCTCTAGTTGTGACTTTGCATGATGCATGAGAGGCTAACTAGAGAGCTAACACTTGTCGACGTGATCTTGAGTGGATACGCTAACTCCGGTGCTTGAGAAGTGTTCTACTGTGTGGAGTTAGCACCTTGGACAAGTGGTTTGGAGATTGGGGCGAAGGTGGCGTTGATCGCGCGTTGGTTTGCAGGGTTGAGTTGGGTTTGGGTCCCTCTCTCCCAAATTATTGGAGGCGTTTTCTGGAAAATTGGAGGCCTATTTTCTATTGCGCCGGATGCAAATTATTGGAGAAGTTGGCGTTCACGGCAGGCAGGAAAACGTTGTTTTCTGGGCGCCGGACGCGGCGGCCGGACGCAGGCCGAGGGAGCCGACGCGTACCGCGTTGTGAAGTCGGTGCACGTGGTGGCCGGGCGCGGCGGCGCCGACGCGGCGGCGGACGCGTCCGGCGGTGGCCGCCGACCGACCGAAAGTTTCTGGTCGGGCGCGTTCTCGCGTGGATCGCTCGTCGGACGCGCGCGGACGCACGCGCCCGGACTTTCACTGTTCATCGTCCGGCGATTTGTTACGTGGCAAGTTCAAACCTCAACGGTCGACTGACGGCGGCAAAGCAGAGAGCGGCGGACGCGTCCGGCGTGTTGTAAAGTGTCAGCCCGAGGGCAACGGCTCTATTTTGTGGAGGGTCTATAAATAGACCATTGGCCGGCTTTGGAGGCTCTCTTCGCCACTCCTACACACTTGAGCATACTTTGAGCAGGAGAGACACTCCCCCACTCATCTCTTTGATTCCTTTGCTAATCTTGAGAGAGATTTGAGTGAGAACAAGTGATTTGCATTGAGAGTTGCATCTAGAGGCACTTGTTCATCGAGTGAGCTGCGGATTCTTGTTACTCTTCGGTGATTCCCGTCACCGTAGACGGTTTGGAGCAGCGGGTGGTGGTTGAGCTCGACTTGGTGATTGTTCGAGGCCACACCTGGTTCTTGTGAGGGTTCTTGATCCTTCCCCGCGGGAGTTCGCGAAAGGATACTCTAGTGGATTGCTCGTGGCTTGTGGATCCTTGTCTTGTGTGGAGATTGCGGTTCCCCATTGGGGTCTTTGGCACCGAGCCAATTGAGCGGGCAACTCACCAAGCAAGTGCATCGCCACAACGAGGACTAGCTTGTCGGGAAGCAAGTGAACCTCGGTAAAAAATCATTGTGTTGATTAGTGATTGCCGAGGCTTCGACCTCCATTGTGATTGAGCTTGAGCATCTCTAGGTGATTGGCTATCTTCTACTCTTCGCGGCGGTATAACATTCGATCATCTCTTTACTTTCCGCAAAGGTAGAATTGCTTGTTGTGGTCGGTCGGGAACCACTCATTGTGTAGCTTAAATCCCGTGGGTAGAATTGCTTGGTTGGTTTCGGTGAACCGACATTGTGTAGCTTGATCACCATTGTTGTGCGTACAATTAAATTGAGTAGCCTTGCATGGTAGGACGGCTTGCATAGAGTAGTCGAAGCACTTGCTTTGCACATTTGCCGCCTTGCTATCTAATTGGGTTGTCTAGTTTTATTGCTAGAATTTTATTAGGCTATTCACCCCCCCTCTAGCCATTGTGACCTTTCACGTGGTATTGGAGCCGGGCACCGTTTGTTTGAGTTGGATTAACATTCTACGGTGAAGCAATGGCTATGGTTATGCATATCAACAACACCAAGAAGGCACCATCTTTTCGAGGTGATGACTATGCCAAATGGAAGCTCAAAATGAAGAGTCATCTCAAGTCAATCAATCTTGAGGTGTGGAAAGTAGTGGAGACAAAGTTTGAGCTTGTTGAGGGTGCGGTGCCAACACCGGCCGAAGAGAAGAAGCAACAAGCAAATGACATTGCCGTGAGTGCTTTCCATGAGGCACTTGATAATAAAGCTTTTGAGCTCATCAAGAATCTTGAGGTGGCTCATGATATTTGGAAAAAGCTAGAAGAAGCTTATGAGGGCACCGAAAGTGTCAAGACCGCAAGAGCCTACATGTTGCAAGAGAAATTTGCAAGCTTCTCAATGAAGGAGGATGAGAGTGTGCCAGAGATGTTCCATAGGCTCCAAGTCATCGTCAATGAGCTCAAGGGACTTGGGGAAGAAATCAAGGACTCTCAATTCTCCACCAAGTTTATGAGATGTCTTCCCAAGAGATTTGACATGTTGAAGACCGTCATGGTGAAGACAACCATGAAAGAGAAGCCAACTCCCAACCAAGTTCTTCAAGAGATTATGGCCGATGATGAGTTTAGAGAAGATCATGAGAAGGAAGAGTTGGTGAAGAAGAAGAAGGAGAATGAGAAGAAGGATGATGACAAGAAGAGTGTGGCATTCAAGGCCACATCATCCAAGAGCAAGGGCAAGAAGAAGAAGGAAGAGTCCTCAAGTGAAGATGAGCCATGCTCTAGCTCAAGTGGGCAAGAAGAAGAAGTGAGTGAACAAATGGCACTCCTTGTGAAGAGAATGGGAAGCTCATGAAGAAGGGGTACCGGTCCAAGGGCAAGAGAAACTCATCCAAGTCTAGTGACCGTCCCATGAAGTGATTCCTAGTGCAATAGCAAGGATCATCTCATTGCCAAGTGCCCATATGCAAGTGATGATGAAGATGCCATGAGGAAGGAGAGGAAGAAGCAAGAGAAGAAGAAGGAGGAGAAAGACTCCTTTCACAAGAAGAAGAAGGGTGAATCTCATGTGGCAACTTGGGAGAGTGATTCATCTTCTTCAAGTGATGAAGATGATGATTCCAAGAAGAGGAAGAAGGGGCACGCAAGCATTGCCATTCAAGAGAAGCTTTCTCTATTTGGTGCTCCATCGTCTTGCTTCATGGCCAAGGCCACCAAGGTACAACCTACACCCGATAGTGATGATGAGAGTGATGATGATGATGACACCACAAAAGAAGAACTATGGGTCATGCTTGAGGATTGCAAAGGTGCTCTCAATGACTCTAGGAAAGAATGTAGGGGCTTGCGCAAGGATAAACAAAACCTTGAGCAAGAACTTATGGAGTTGAGGGCTTCTTATGAGAGTCTAAAGGTAGACCATAAGAAGCTAGAGATTGCTCACTCCAAGCTTGAAAAGCTCATTCTTCTCTAGTTGAGAAGCAAGAGAAAGTGCAATCACAAGTGGTGATCATAGAGAAGAAAGATGTGTTTACATCATGTGATTCACTTGATGATTCAATTGTTATTGCATCACTTGGCCGTTCATGCTCTTATGCCTCTACTTCATCTAGTAGTGTTGGTCATGCATGTGATTCTACACTAGTAGTTGAGAATGAGTCTCTTAAGAAGGAAGTCAAGGAGCTCAACCACACCTTGGCTAAGGCTTTTGGTGGTGAGGACCGCTTGCTTATGTGCTTGGGTAGCCAAAGAGCTTCTCTCTACAAAGAGGGATTGGGCTATACCCCCAAGAAAGGCAAGGCCGCTTTTGCTCCTCACAAGACTAGTTTTGTGAAGAATAATGGTAGCTATTGCAAGAGTTGCAAGCAAGTTGGTCATCTAGAGCATGCATGCAAGAACAAGAACACTAGTGCCTCCTCCTACAAGTTGAATGCTTCTTATATGCTTGTTAAGAGTGAGAGTGGTGTGAGTGCTAGATTCATTGGTACACCATGGATGAGCTCAAAAAGAAAGCTATTTGGGTGCCAAAGACTCTAGTGACTAACCTTCAAGGACCCAAGCAAAAATGGGTACCTAAAGCTTGATGTCTTCTTGTAGGTAAATTACAAAGCCGGAGGAGGCATTGGGTGCTTGATAGTGGTGCATCAAATCATATGACCGGTGAAGATAGTATGTTCAAGTCACTTGACAAGAATGACAATGGTGGATTCAACTCCATCACATTTGGTGACAATAGCAAGGGTGATGTCATGGGGCTTGGAAAGGTTGCAATCTCCAATGAAAAGGATCTCTCCAATGTGTTGCTAGTTGATACTTTGAACTTCAATCTTTTGTCGGTGGCACAATTGTGTGATCTTGGCTACAAGTGCATATTTGATGACAAGCATGTTGAGGTAGTGAGCAAGGATCAAGCAAATATCATCTTCAAAGGGTTTAGGCATGGAAGCTTGTACTTGGTGGATTTCAATGCTAGTGAAGCTCAACTTTCATCATGTTTGATTGGCAAGTCAAGCAAGGGATGGCTATGGCATAGGCGCCTAGGTCATGTTGGCATGAAGCAATTGAACAAGTTGGTGAAGCATGATCTAGTGAGAGGCTTGAATGATGTCACATTTGAGAAGGATAGACCTTGTAGTGCATGTCAAGCCGGCAAGCAACATGGGAACTCACATCCCAAGAAGAATGAGATGTCAACATCAAGAGCATTTGAATTGTTGCACATGTACTTGTTTGGCCCAACTCACTACACATCAATTGGGGGCAACAAGTATGGTTTTGTGATTGTGGATGATTACACAAGATACACTTGGGTGTTCTTCCTCTATGACAAAAGTGAAGTCTATGATCTATTCAAGTCATTTGTCAAGAGGGTGCAAAATGAGTTTGACACTACCATCAAGAAGATAAGAAGTGACAATGGGAGTGAATTCAAGAACACAAGAGTTGAAGAGTTGTGTGATGAGCTTGGAATTGTGCATCAATTCTCACCAACCTACACTCCCCAATCCAATGGTGTAGTTGAAAGGAAGAATAGGACCTTAATTGAGATGGCAAGAACCATGTTACTTGAGTACAATGTGAGTGAGAAGTTTTGGAGTGATGCTATCAACACGGCTTGCTACTATAGCAACCGTCTCTATTGCCATGGGAAGTTAGAGAAGACTCCATATGAAATCTTGAATGGAAGGAAGCCCAATATTGCTTACTTCCGGGTCTTTGGTTGTAAGTGCTACATACTCAAGAAGGGGCAAAGACTTGGCAAGTTTGACAAGAGATGTGATGAGGGATTTCTTCTTGGCTACTCTACTTCTAGCAAGGCTTATAGAGTGTGGAACTTGGCTAATGGGCTAG
The DNA here is from genome assembly GCA_018135685.1 of Themeda triandra. Classification (NCBI taxonomy): domain Eukaryota; kingdom Viridiplantae; phylum Streptophyta; class Magnoliopsida; order Poales; family Poaceae; genus Themeda; species Themeda triandra. Next base: position 17,793 of record JAENPR010002819.1, on the reverse strand, counting down.
TTGAAGAGGTTCATGATGTTGAATTTGATGAAACCCAAGGCTCTCAAGTTGGAAATCAAAATCAAGAAGATGTGGGTGGAGATCAATTGAGCAATGAAATGAGACACATGGACATTGGTGACATTAGGCCGAGGCAAGAGGATGATGGTGATGAAGTGCAAATGCCAACTCAAGTAGTGATAGAAGATTCCAATGAGGCAAGCACAAGTAGTACTCAACATCAAGATCAAGATCAAGGTCAAGCAAGCAATGCAAATGAGCTAGTTCTTCAACCTTCAAACATTGCAAGAGATCATCCTCTAGATCATATCATTGGTGACATTCAAAGAGGTGTACAAACAAGATCAAGATTGGCTAGCATATGTGAGCATTATTCCTTTGTGTCATTCATTGAGCCAACTAAGATTGATGAGGCATTGAAGGATCCGTTGGATAAATGCCATGCATGAGGAATTGAACAACTTCACTAGGAATGAAGTTTGGGAGCTTGTTGAGAGGCCAAAGAAACACAATGTGATTGGCACCAAGTGGGTCTTCAAGAACAAGCAAGATCAAGATGGCTTAGTGGTGAGGAACAAAGCAAGACTAGTGGCTCAAGGTTACACACAAGTTGAGGGTCTTGACTTTGGAGAAACTTATGCACGGTGGCAAGATTGGAAGCAATTAGAATCTTATTAGCCTATGCTTGTGCTCACAACATCAAGCTCTATCAAATGGATGTGAAGAGTGCATTTCTCAATGGCTTCATCAATGAGGAAGTGTATGTTGCACAACCTCCCGGTTTTGAAGATGACAAGACGCCCAACCATGTCTACAAGCTCAAGAAGGCTTTGTATGGATTGAAGCAAGCTCCAAGGGCATGGTATGAAAGATTGAGGGACTTTCTCATATCCAAAGGCTTCAAGATGGGAAAAGTTGACACCACTCTCTTCACCAAGAAGATAGAAGATGACTTGTTTGTGTTGCAAATCTATGTGGATGATATCATCTTTGGATCAACAAATCAATTCTTTTGTGAAGAATTTGCTAAGATGATGTCTAGTGAATTTGAAATGTCAATGCTTGGAGAGTTGAGCTACTTCCTTGGTCTTCAAATCAAGCAAATGAAGAATGGCACCTTTGTAAGTCAAGGCAAGTACATCAAGGACATGCTCAAGAAGTTTGGATTGCAAGATGCTAAGGCCATTAGCACACCAATGGGAACCAATGGTGGCTTAGACATTGATGATAGTGGCAAGATGATTGAGCAAAAGCTATATAGATCAATGATTGGAAGCTTGCTATATGTGACCGCTTCAAGGCCGGATGTCATGTTTAGTGTATGCATGTGTGCAAGATTTCAAGCTTCTCCAAGAGAGAGTCACTTGACGGCAACCAAGAGGATTTTGAGATACTTGAAGGGTACCCAAGATGTTGGTCTATGGTATACCAAGGGGTCAAGCTTTGAGTTGATTGGATACTCCGACTCCGACTATGCCGGTTGCAAGATTGATAGGAAGAGCACAAGTGGAACATGCCAAGTGCTAGGAAGATCTCTTGTGTCATGGTCTTCAAAGAAGCAAAATAGTGTGGCACTTTCCACCGCCGAAGCCGAATATATTAGTGCGGGGAATTGTTGTGCACAATTACTATGGATGAAAGCTGCCTTGAAGGACTATGGAATCAAATTCAAGCATGTGCCTTTGTTTTGTGACAATGAAAGTGCAATCAAGATGACAAACAATCCGGTTCAACATTCAAGAACCAAGCACATTGATGTGAGGCACCACTTCATTAGAGATCATCAACAAAAGGGTGATATTAGCATTGAAAGCATTGGCACCGAAGATCAACTAGCCGACATATTCACCAAGCCTCTTGATGAGAAAAGATATTGCAAGTTGAGGAATGAGTTGAACATACTTAGCTTCTCCAACATGGATTGATGCACCCCACATATGACATGCCTCTCCTCCAACATAGCAAGGTAAAGTTGGTTGTTGCATTTCATGCATCCTTTGCTAGTTGTGTAGACATGTATACATGTGCATCTTGCTAGGCTCATTCATTGCAAATCAAATGAATTTGAAGGATATATGGCACCACTATTGTTTCTATGCTTGATTTGATCTAGTGGTGGCATATGACTTGTTTGTGAGCTTGTGAACCTAGTGTTGAATCTTTAGCACTTGCTCATGATGTGTATCTCAACATGGTCAAGATAACCCTTATTCTTATGAGGTGTGAAGAAGCTTGCCCTTGGTTCAAACCGAGATACATTTTCTATGCATGTGGTTTAGATTTGGCCATAATTGATTGACTTGTTTCTCTCATCTTATGCACCCTTCTTGGTCATTGATGACAAAGGGGAGAAGAAAGTATACACCTAGGGGGAGAAGTTTACACCTAGGGGGAGAAATAAGTCACAAAGAGCAATGGAAGGGGATCAATTTTTATGATATGACCCAACCATGAGCACACAAATAGGGGGAGCAAGCTCATAGACTATTTGTTGCATATTGTGTGTGCATTCATGATGATATGGAACATTGCAAGCTAAATTCAATATTCATGCTTGTTTGGTGTATTGCTAGTATAAGACTTGATTGATGAAATGAAGTACTAGCATGCTTAGGTGGTTCCTAGACATAGAGTTTCTCTTGTTCAAGTACCTTGCTTTTAATGTGATCTCATGAGGTATCTTGAGTTTTGATGATGTCTAGATTCCCATGGTGCTAAGGAAGGTTTATTCTCGCACTCCGATTGGTATCACGCTTCAAAGGTCAATTCTATAAACCTTAGTACCATTTTGGTTGTGGTAACTCTCACAAAAGTTTAATCTATGCATGTGTGCTTGAAAATCGACCAAACATTTGATGCACACATGTAGGGGAGCTACCACTACCAAAACCGGAATTGAAATGCTTGTTCAATCCAAGATTCATGATCAAAATGTCTTGGGCAAGCAATTCAATTTCATATTAATTCAATTTCCATATCTTTGTGAGTTTGTCGAGGGGTTGTCATCAATTACCAAAAAGGGGAGATTGAAAGCTCCGGTTTGGTTTTGGTAATTAATGACACTCAACGTTGCTAATGCTTTGCTCTAAGTGTGGTTAGACACATAGCAACATGACGATGGATGATGGAGCATGGTGATCACGGTGACGAACATGGTGGACACGTGAAGTGATCAAGCTCCGGTGATGAATGGAAACGCTCGTGGAGATCAAGGCGAAGGTATACTTGATAGGGCTTTCCGGTTTAGTGGTCAAGACACTATAGAGAGTGTGATCACATTTAGGATCGATGACCGACTATCAAGAGGGGTTTCCTCGGTTCATTCGCGGTCCTAAGTGCCTCTAGTTGTGACTTTGCATGATGCATGAGAGGCTAACAGAGAGCTAACACTTGTCGACGTGATCTTGAGTGGATACGCTAACTCCGGTGCTTGAGAAGTGTTCTACTTGTGTGGAGTTAGCACCTTGGACAAGTGGTTTGGAGATTGGGGCGAAGGTGGCGTTGATCGCGCGTTGGTTTGCGGGTTGAGTTGGGTTTGGGTCCCTCTCCCTCCCCGCCGAGCTTGCGAGGCGGGGTTCGGCGTTTCCGGAAAATTGGAGGCCTATTTTCTATTGCGCCGGATGCAAATTATTGGAGAAGTTGGCGTCGCGGCGGTGCGTGAAAACGCGTTGTTTCTCGGGCGCGGGACGCGCGGCCGGACGCAGGCCGAGGGCCGGACGCGTGCCGCGTTGTGAAGTCGGTGCACGGTGGTGGCCGGGCGCAGCGCGGATGCGCCGGACGCGGCGGGCGACAGCGTCCGGCGGTGGCCGGGCCCGACCCGAAAAGTTTACGGTCGGGGCGCGTTCTCGCGTGGATCGCTCGTCGGACGCGCGGACGCACTGCGTCCGGACTCAGCCAGTTCAGCATCATCGTCCGGCGATTTGTGACGTGGCAAGTTCAAACCTCAACGGTCGACGACGGCAAAGCGAAGGCGGCGGGCCGTCCGCCGGGCTGGCGAGGACGCGTCCGGCGTGTTGTGCGTGGCCGAGGGCAACGGCTCTATTTCGTGGAGGTGTCTATAAATAGACCATTGGCCGGCAGGGAGGCTCTCTTCGCCACTCCTACACACTTGAGCATACTATGAGCGGGAGAGACACTCCCCACTCATCTCTTTGATTCCTTTGCTAATCTTGAGAGAGATTTGAGTGAGAACAAGTGATTTGCATTGAGAGTTGCATCTAGAGGCACTTGTTCATCGAGTGAGCTGCGGATTCTTGTTACTCTTCGGTGATTCCCGTCACCGTAGACGGTTTGGACGGCGGGTGGTGGTTGAGCTCGACTTGGTGATTGTTCGAGGCCACGGGTTCTTGTGAGGTTCTTGATCCTTCCCCATGGGAGTTCGAAAGGATACTCTAGTGGATTGCTTTCGTGGCTTGCGGATCCTTGTCTTGTGTAAGAGTGCGGTTCCCCATTGGGGTCTTTGGCACCGAGCCAATTGAGCGGGCAACTCACCAAGCAAGTGCATCGCCACAACGAGGACTAGCTTGCCGGGAAGCAAGTGAACCTCGGTAAAAAATCATTGTGTTGATTAGTGATTGCCGAGGCTTCGACCTCCATTGTGATTGAGCTTGAGCATCTCTAGGTGATTGGCTATCTTCTACTCTTCGCGGTATAACATTCGATCATCTCTTTACTTTCCGCAAAGGTAGAATTGCTTGTTGTGGTCTGGTCGGGAACCACTCATTGTGTAGCTTAAATCCATGGGTAGAATTGCTTGGTTGGTTTTCGTGAACCGACATTGTGTAGCTTGATCACCGTTGTTGTGCGTACAATTAAATTGAGTAGCCTTGCATGGTAGGACGGCTTGCATAGAGTGAGTCGAAGCACTTGCTTTGCACATTTGCCGCCTTGCTATCTAATTGGGTTGTCTAGTTTTATTGCTAGAATTTTATTAGGCTATTCACCCCCCTCTAGCCATTGTGACCTTTTATTGGGAGCCATAAAATGCGTTGGACCGGCCGTGCGGCGGCATGGTCGAGTGTGCAAATATGGCGTTTTGGAGCCGTGGAGGCATGGTTAAGGGCCCTTCCCGGGCTCTCGGAGTGATGGAAAATTCTATGGTGGAGAGGTGAGAGGCATCAAAATGGCTTAACTATGAAATACGAGGGCGTGCTTGACTCGGTCTTGAGAGCCATAGGATGCACGAGGATCCGACCGTGCGGCGGCACGGTCGTGTGTGCAATTATGGATGCAGGTCGTGGAGCTGTAGTTAAGGGCCGTTCGGGCTCTCGGGTGATGACAAACATTGTGGTGGTGAGGCCGGAGGCATCAAAAACGCCTTAACCATGGCATACGGTCATGCTTGACCTAGTGTCAAGAGTCAGGAATCGCACGAACCGAGGCGGTGAAAGCATATTCGTGTGTGCAAATATGGCGCTTCTAGAGCCGTGAGCCATGGTTAAGGGCCATTCCATTCTCGGCGGCAACAAATGCTGTGGTGGAGAGGCTAGAGGTGTCAAAATGCCTTAACCATGGCGTACGGGCATGCTTGACTCGGTGCCGGGAGCCATAGGATGCGTTAGGCCGGCCGTGCGGCCGATGGTCGTGTGCAAATGTGGCGGTTTTGGAGTGGAGCCAAGGTTAAGGGCCGTTCGGGCTCTCGGCGATGGCAAACGCTATGGTAGAGAGCGGAGGTGTCAAATGCCTTAACCATGGCGTACGGGCATGCTTGACTCGGTGCCGAGAGCCATAGGATGCGTTGGAACCGACCATGCGCGGCATGGTCGTGTGTGCAAATATGGCAGTTTGCGGCCGTGGAGTGTGGTTAAGGGCCCTTCGGGCTCTTGGGTGATGAAAAACTCTATGGTGGAGAGGTGAGAGGCATCAAAATGGCTTAACCATGGCGTACGGGCGTGCTTGACCCGGTGATAAGAGCCATAGGATGCACGGGATCCGGTAACCGGCGGCACGGACAACGTGTGTGCAATTATGGATGTTACGAGTCGTGGAGCTATAGTTAAGGGCCGTTCGGGCTCTCGGGTGATGACAAATATTGTGGTGGTGAGGCCGAGGCGTCAAAACGCCTTTAACCATGGCATACGGTCGTGCTTGACCTAGTGTCGAGAGCTATAGGACATGCAGGAACTGGGTGTGCGGTAGCATAGTAATCTGTGCAAATATGGCAAGCTTCTAGAGTCATGGAGCCATGGTTAAGGGCCATTCAGGTTCTCGGGCAGTAATAAACGCTGTGGTGGAGAGGCCAAAGGTGTTAAAAGCGCCTTAACCATGGTGCATGGGCGTGCTTGACTTGGTGCGAGGAGCCGTAGGACGCATAGGAACCGGCGTGCGACGGCAAAGTCGTGTGTGCAAATATGGCGGTTACGAGCCGTGGAGCCGAGGTTAAGGGCCGTTCGGGCTCTTGAGCGATGACAAACGCTATGGTAGAGAGGCCGAGGGTGTCAAAATGCCTTAACCATGGCATACGGGCTTGCTTGACTCGGTCTTGGAGCCATAGGACGCGTTGGAACCGACCATGCGGCCGGCATGGTCGTGTGTGCAAATGTGGCGGTTTTGCCGTGGAGCCATGGTTAAGGGCCCTTCGGGCTCTCGGGTGATGGAAAACTCTATGGTGGAGAGGTGAGAGGCATCAAAATGGCTTAACCATGGCGTACGGTGTGCCCAGACGGTGCCAGAGACGTAGGATGCACGGGATCCGGCCGTGCGCCGGCCACAGTCGTGTGTGCAATTATGGATGTTACGGAGTCGTGGGCAGAGTTAAGGGCCGTTCGGGCTCCGGGTGATGACAAACATTGTGGTGGTGGGGCCGGAGGTGTCAAAATGCCTTAACCATGGCATACGGTCGTGCTTGACCTAGTGTCGAGCACATAGGACACGTAAAACCGGCTGTGCGGTAGCATAGTCGTGTGTGCAAATATGGCGTTCTAGAGCGGTGGAGCCATGGTTAAGGCAATTCGGGTTCTCGGGCGGCAACAAATGCTGTGGTCAAGAGGCCAAAAGGTGTCAAAATGCCTTAACCATAGTGCATGGGTGCGCTTGACTTGGTGCGAGGAGCCGTAGGATGCGCGGGAACCGCCGTGCGGCGGCAAAGTCGTGTGTGCAAATGTGGCGGTTCCGGAGCCGTGGAGCCGAGGTTAAGTGCCGTTCGGGCTCTCGAGTGATGGCAAATGCTATGGTAGAGAAGCGGGAGGTGTCAAAATGCCTTAACCATGGCGCACGGGCATGCTTGACTCGGTGTCGGAGCCAAAAATGCGTTGGAACCGACCATGCGGCGGCATGGTCGAGTGTGCAAATATGGCAGTTTTGGAGCCGTGAGGTGGGCATGGTTAGGGCCCTTCAGGCTCTCGGGTGATGGAAAACTCTATGGTGGAGAGGTGAGAGGCATCAAAATGGCTTAACCATGGTGTACGGGTGTGCTTGACTCAGTGCCAGGAGCCATAGGATGCGTTGGAACTGACCGTGCGGCAGCACAGTCGTGTGTGCAATTATGGATGTTCTGGAGTCATGGAGCTATAGTTAAGGGCCGTTCGGGCTCTCGGGTGATGACAAAAATTGTGGTGGTGAGGCCGAGAGATCAAAATGCCTTAACCAAAGCATACGGTCATGCTTGACCTAGTGTCAAGAGGCTGTAGGACCGCACAAACCGGTTGTGCGGTAGCATATTCGTGTGCAAATATGGTAGTTCTAGAGCCTGTGGAGCCATGGTTAAGGGCCATTTAGGTTCTCAGCGGCAACAAACGCTACGGTGGAGATGCTAGTGGTGTCAAAATGCCTTAACCATGGCGTACGGGCATGCTTGACTCAGTGCCAGGAGCCATAGGATGCGTTGGAACTGACCGTGCGCGGCATGGTCGTGTGTGCAAATATGGCGGTTACGGAGCCGTGGAGCCAAGGTTAGCTCTCTCTCGAGCGATGGCAAACGCTATGGTAGAGAGGCCAGAGGTGTCAAATGCCTTAACCATGGCGTACGGGCATGCTTGACTCGATGCCGAGAGCCATAGGATGTGTTGGAACCGGCCGTGCGGCAGCATGGTCAAGTGTGCAAATATGGCGTTTGCGGCCCGTGGAGGTGTGGTTAAGGGCCATTCGGGCTCGGGTGATGAAAAACTCTATGGTGGAGAGGTGAGAGGCATCAAAATGGCTTAACCATGGCGTACGGGCGTGCTTGACCGTGCCGAGCCGTAGGATGCACGGGATCCGACCGTGCGGCGACGATCGTGTGTGCAATTATGGATGTTCTGGAGTCGTGGAGCTATAGTTAAGGGCCGTTCGGGCTCTCGGGTGATGACAAATATTGTGGTGGTGAGGCCGAGGCGTCAAAACACCTTAACCATGGCATACGGTCGTGCTTGACCTAGTGTCGAGAGCTATAGGACATGCAGAACCTGCCCGTGCGGTAGCATAGTCGTGTGTGCAAATATGGTAGTTCTAGAGCGTGGAGCCATGGTTAAGGGCCATTCGTCTCGGGTGGTAATAAATGCTGTGGTGGAGAGGCCAAAGGTGTTAAAACGCCTTAACCATGGTGCATGGGCGTGCTTGACTTGGTGCGAGGAGCCGTAGGACGATAGGAACCGCCGTGCGGCAAAGAAAGCCGGTGTGCAAATATGGCGCTCTGGAGCCGTGGAGCCGAGGTTAAGTGCCATTCAGCTCTCGAGTGATGACAAACGCTATGGTAGAGAGGCCGGGAGGTGTCAAAATGCCTTAACCATGGCGTACGGGCATGCTTGACACAAAGGCCGAGCCATAGAATGCGTTGGAACCGACCATGCGGCGGCATGGTCAGTGTGCAAATGGGGCTTCTTTACCGCGTGGAGCCATGGTTAAGGGCCCTTCGCAGTTCTCGTGATGGAAAACTCTATGGTGGAGAGGTGAGAGGCATCAAAATGGCTTAACCATGGCGTACTGGGTGTGCTTGAACCGCCGAGAGCCGTAGGATGCACGGGGATCCGGCCGGGGCCATAAGCCAGTGTGTGCAATTATGGATGCCTGAGTCGTGGAGCTATAGTTAAGGGCCGTTCGGGCTCTCGGGTGATGACAAACATTGTGGTGGTGAGGCCCGGAGGCATCAAAACGCCTTAACCATGGCATACGTGGCCATGTTGACCTAGTGTCAAGAGAGGGACACGCACGAACTAGCCGGGTCAGGCGGAGCATATTCGTGTGTGCAAATATGGCAGTTCTAGAGTCACAGCCATGGTTAAGGGCCATTCAAGTTCTCAGCAAGAACAAACGCTGTGGTGGAGAGGCTAGAGGTGTCAAAATGCCTTAACCATGGCGTACGGGCATGCTTGACTCGGTGCCGAGCCATAGATGCGTTGAACCTGACCGTGCGGGCAAAGATGGTCGTGTGTGCAAATATGGTGCCGGAGCCGTGGAGCCAAGGTTAAGGGCCGTCGGGCTCGAGCGATGGCAAACAACGCTATGGTAAGAGAGGCCGAGGTGTCAAAATGCCTTAACCATGGCGGCATACGGCATGCTTGACTCGCGTGCCGAGAGCCATAGGATGCGTTGGAACCGACCGCGGGGCAGCATGGTCGTGTGTGCAAATATGGCGCTTTGCGTACGTGGAGCCGTGGTTAAGGGCCCTTCGTGCTCTTGGTGATGAAAAACTCTATGGTGGAGAGGTGAGAGGCATCAAAATGGCTTAACCATGGTGACGCGTGCTTGACCCGTGCCGAGAGCCGTAGGATGCGGGATCCGGGCGTGCGGCGAAGATGCTCGTGTGTGCAATTATGGATGTTCGAGTCGTGAGCTATAGTTAAAGGTCGTTCGGATCTCGGGTGATGACAAATATTGTGGTGGTGAGGCCGAGGCGTCAAATGCCTTAACCATGGCATATGGTCGTGGTTGACCTAGTGTCGAGAGCTATAGGACATGCAGAAACCGGGGTCGGTAGCATAGTCGTGTGTGCAAATATGGCGCTCTAGAGCATGGAGCCATGGTTAAGGGCCATTCGGGTTCTCGAGCGTAATAATAAATGCTGTGGTGGAGAGGCCAAAGGTGTTAAACGCCTTAACCATGGTGCATGGGCGTGCTTGACTTGGTGCGAGGAGCCGTAGGACGATAGGAACCGCCGTGCGGGCAAAGAAAGTCGTGTGTGCAAATATGGCGCTCGAGCCATGGAGCCGAGGTTAAGGGCCGTTTGTGCTCTCGAGCAACGACAAACGCTATGGTAGAGAGGCCAGAGGTGTCAAAATGCCTTAACCATGTACGGTCTTGCTTGACTCGGTCTGGAGCCATAGGACGCGTTGAACCGACCATGCGGCAGCATGGTCGTGTGCAAATGTGGCGCTTCGCTGTGGAGCCATGGTTAAGGGCCCTTCGGGCTCTCGGGTGATGGAAAACTCTATGGTGGAGAGGTGAGAGGCATCAAAATGGCTTAACCATGGCGTACGGGTGTGCTTGAACCGGTGCCAGAGCCGTAGGATGCATGATCCGCCGTGCGCTGCAGACGTGTGTGCAATTATGGATGTTCGAGTCGTGGAGCTATAGTTAAGGGCCGCTCGGGCTCTTGGGTGATGACAAACATTGTGGTGGTGGGGGCGGAGGTGTCAAAATGCCTTAACCATGGCATACACGGCCGTGCTTGACCTAGTGTCGGGAGCCGTAGGACACGTAGGAACCGGGTCAGTGCGGTAGCATAGTCGTGTGTGCAAATATGGCTGCTTCTAGGAGCGGTGGAGCCATGGTTATGGGCCATTTGGGTTCTTGGGCGGCAACAAATGCTTTGTGGTCGAGAGGCCAGGCGGTGTCAAAACACCTTAACCATAGTGCATGGGCGTGCTTGACTTGGTGCGAGGAGCCGTAGGATGCGCAGGAACCGGCCGTGCGGGGCAAAGAAAGTCGTGTGTGCAAATATGGCAGCCTGAGCCGTGGAGCCGAGGTTAAGTGCCGTTCGTTCTCGAGTGACGGCAAACGCTATGGTAGAGAGGCCGAGGGTGTCAAAATGCCTTAACCATGGCGTACGTGTATGCTTGACTCGGAGCGGGAGCCATAAAAATGCGTTGGAACCGACCGTGCGGCAAAGATGGTCGAGTGTGCAAATATGGCAGTTTTGGAGCCGTGGAGGCATGGTTAAGGGCCCTTCGTGCTCTCGTGATGGAAAACTCTATGGTGGAGAGGTGAGAGGCATCAAAATGGCTTAACCATGGCGTACGGCGTGCTTGACCCGGTGCCGAGAGCCATAGGATGCACGGGATCCGACCTGCGGCAGCACAATGTGTGCAATTATGGATGTTCGAGTCATGGAGCCGTAGTTAAGGGTCGTTCAGGCTCTCGAGTGATGACAAACATTGTGGTGGTGAGGCCAAAGGCATCAAAACACCTTAACCATGGCATACGGTCATGCTTGACCTAGTGTCAAGAGGCGTAGGACACGCACGAACCTACCGTGCGGTAGCATATTCATGTGTGCAAATATGGCGCTTCTAGAGCCGTGGAGCCATGGTTAAGGGCCATTCAAAGTCCTCAAAGCGGCAACAAACGCGTGGTGGAGAGGCTAGAGGTGTCAAAATGCCTTAACCATGGCGTACGGGCATGCTTGACTCGCCGAGCCATAGGATGCGTTGGAACTGACCAGTGCGGCGGATGGTCGTGTGTGCAAATATGGCAGCTTCGGAGCCGTGGAGCCAAGGTTAAGGGCCGTTCGTGCTCTCGAGCGATGGCAAACGCTAGAGAGGCCGGAGGTGTCAAATGCCTTAACCATGGCGTACGGGCATGCTTGACTCGGCTTCTAGAGCCATAGGATGCGTTGGAACCGACCGTGCGGCAGATGGTCGTGTGTGCAAATATGGCGCTTTGCGGCCGTGGAGCCGTGGTTAAGGGCCCTTAGGCTCTTGGGTGATGAAAACTCTATGGTGGAGAGGTGAGAGGCATCAAAATGGCTTAACCATGGTGTACGGGCGTGCTTTACCCGGTGCCGAGAGCCGTAGGATGCACAGGATCCGGCTGTGCGGCAGCACAGTCGTGTGTGCAATTATGGATGTTCTGGAGTCGTGGAGCTATAGTTAAGGGCCGTTCAGGCTCTCAGGTGATGACAAACATTGTGGTGGTGAGGCCAGAGGCGTCAAAACGCCTTAACCATGGCATACGGTCATGCTTGACCTAGTGTCGAGAGCTATAGGACATGCACAGACCGGCTGTGCGGTAGCATAGTCGTGGTGCAAAATATGGCGTTCTAGAGCTGTGGAGCCATGGTTAAGGGCCATTCAAGTTCTCAAAGGCAACAACACTATGGTGGAGAGGCTAGTGTCAAACGCCTAACCATGGCGTACGGGCATGCTTGACTCAGTGCCAGGAGCCATAGGACGCGTTGGAACCGACCGTGCGGGCAAAGAAAGTCGTGGGTGTGCAAATATGGCAGTTCTGGAGCCGAAGTTGATGGTGTTCAGGCTCTCGAGCAATGGCAAACGCTATGGTAGAGAGGCCAGAGGTGTCAAATGCCTTAACCATGGCGTACGGGCATGCTTGACTCAGTGCCGAGAGCCATAGGATGCGTTGGAACCGACCGTGCGGCAACATGGTCGTGTGTGCAAATGTGGCAGTTTTACTGCCGTGGAGCCATGGTTAAGGGCCCTTCTCAGGCTCTCGGTGATGGAAAACTACCTGGTGGAGAGGTGAGAGGCATCAAAATGGCTTAACCATGGCGTACGGGCGTGCTTGACCCGGTGCCGAGAGCCGTAGGATGCACAGGATCCGGCTGTGCGGCTGTGCGGCAGCACAGTCGTGTGTGCAATTATGGATGTTCTGGAGTCGTGGAGCTATAGTTAAGGGCCGTTCTCCTCGAGCTCTCGTGGGATGACAAACATTGTGGTGGTGGGGCCAGAGGTGTCAAAATGCCTTAACCATGGCATACGGTCGTGCTTTTGACCTAAAGTGTCGAGCCGTAGGACACGTAGGAACCGGGGCTGTGCGGTAGCATAGTCGGTGTGCAAATATGGCAGTTCTAGAGCTGTGGAGCCATGGTTAAGGGCCATTCGGGTTCTTGGGCAACAACAAATGCTGTGGTCGAGAGGCTATTGGGTGTCAAACGCCTTAACCATAGTGTATGGGCGTGCTTGACTTGGTGCGAGGAGCCGTAGGATGCGCAGGAACTGGGTCATGCGGCAGCAAAGTCAGGCAAATATGGCGCTTTGGAGCCATGGAGCAAAGGCTCTCGAGTGACGGGCAAACGCGCTATGGTAGAGGAGCCGTGAGGTGTCAAAATGCCTTAACCACGTGCTGACACCAAAATTTGGACAGCCAGAAATACCATTAGCAAGAAGATATCCTAAGCAAAACAAGACGCCCCGATGATTGCCAAAAAGATCGAGTAGGAAAGGTATATCTCGATATATATTCATCGCTTATGGAGATCGACAATTTGGGATCAGCTACAAGGACGTTCATGCACAAATGGCCGATTAGCATATATAGCCTTGTGGAAGCAAATATTGTTTAATACATTTTGGGGGACATGCCGAATGTGAGAGTTCTTGTGGACTAGAAACTCTTCATGTGGATCGGCTGGCATTGTTGATTAAAACAAGATTATTTAAATACATTTAGAAGAAGCTTATTAATCTCCAAGAGCCATCATGTGAAGCAAGGAAGCCAGCAAGAGAGACATGTGCGTATATTTGGTCATCAGGCTCAGCTGCAGGCAATTGGTAATCGGCTACCAAGGAGGCCCATTGCATGTGTATGTTCGATCAGCATGCCTACGTGGCTTTAAGGATGGAAGGCAAGTACAAGATCTTGTATGCAAATCATTTGCCGTAGGAGAAGTCAGAAGACATATACACATATACTTGACTTCTGGTGTCACGTCCGTATCTGACAAGATATGCTCGCTTGCTAGAGCTTTGGCAGCTGGACAAGGAAGGAAAGAGATGCACATGCATACATGCGACATCAGGATTCCATGTTGATTATGAGGGATGCTCGTACGACCATCAGATACATACGTATATGCTTTGGATTATTGCCGTAGGAAATACCGCTATGGGTAAGTCTCAATCTGGAGCTTTGTTAGAGATGGACAACAGCAGTCAACGGTGGGCTTCAGATTCCAGTTCCCAGTACGGCACGACGTCGTCGTAATACAAGAAAGAAAAGGAGGGATGGGCCGGCATGATTGGACTCACTAAGCATGAATACGTGAGGTTAGATTCATTCATTATTAGCATATGTTACAGGATAGTTACGTAATCTTTGTACCATATTCTCTATTGCTCCAAAGACCGTATGTCCCTTTTCCTATATAAGAAAGGACACGACACCCTGTAAAAGTGTTCACAACCAAATCAATACAACCGGCTCACAGCCACCCTTCGAGTCCTTTAAGTCGTGTCGTCGAGTTCTTCGAGAGGGACCAATCGATCCGTCGACCTCCGTAAGTCCCGGCAACCTTGTTATCATGTCTAGTATCGTGCGGATTTAGATGTGATGCAAGTAGTCTCATCTGTTTGCTTAGTATCGTGCGGCGGATTTAAGCTTAATGATGGGAGGTTTTTGCTTGTGCCTTGTATCGTCGTGCGGATTAAGACATGAGTAAAGATAGTTATCGGCTCTTTTAGATTTGGCATGATCTAATAGATTCATTAAGTTATCACGTGCTGCTTGCTTTATTTAATGCTTAATTATTTGCAACACTCTTTGCCCAATCTAGATTGATACTTTTTGGCTTGTTGATCGTTCCTTTCATGCTCATTCAATATCAAGTAGGTAAGCTCATATAGCCGAATCAGATCGATCTAGATTGTCACGTGTTATGGGTTCATTCACGTTATATGTAGATAAGCCTTGACGGGACCGGGTACCGTCGGCGGATGCGGAGTCTTTGGGTTACTTTAGAGCTAGTCATCCCGTGGACTAGAGATCGGTTTTAATCCCCGATGGTTCCTTTACATGTTACTTGTTTGTTCCTTCTTCATGGACCCCGATTCGGCAATCTTGCTGATACGGTTATATTCACACATGTAGCAAGTATCTATATCTGTTAGATAATTACGTGCTTTTAGCTCTTTGTTGCTAGATGTATCATGCGGTGGATTGATCTAGTAGTAAGGAGTGGTGTAAATTTATAGTGAGTGGTATCATGCGGTGGATTAGCTTTGCTTGGGTTTATACTCGCGGGTTTTATGAAGGCTAGGCATTACGAGACTAGTTGGAGTAGCCTATGCATGTGTTGTTTAGTAGATTTATATTTATAAGTTACTTATCCTTAATTATTAGTGCTTGATGATGCTTTAAACTTGAGATATAGTTTGATATGCTTTGATGATTTAATCTTGTTCAAACATGTCTTCATCTATCGTATTCGGTTAGTTTTGTTATGTTTTATCGGTTATGTTACTTTAGCCCAATGAACTGCATCTGGTAGCGAGATAGCTTCCATAGCTATGTGTCGTCGTAAGTGGCTTCGGGCCGTAAAGATGGAAGTATGCGGGTCTCACCCCGGCACGTTCCGGTTATGATATACCCGTTTTATCCCTTGTCGATTTTCGGGTCAAATCGGCCCAGCACGCTCCACCGGATTCGAACGCCGGGCACCCGATTTGAAGCTAGGCTTTCCGGCTTCTTTGTGTGTGAGACGGGGGTGGTCATTTTGCGTCAACACACTTTTTAGCACGCCAGTGGGACCACAATCATTTGATCGGAAGTCGAGATCCTCTCCAAATATTTTCACTTTCTAGATCATGATGGGATGCCATTCAGCTTATATGTTATGACGATTCGGCCGAAAAGAAAACAAATAAAATGAAGAACAATTTTCCGAGTAAATCTACTTGATGGCCGATATCATCAAGGAGAGTCCAAGAAGAGAAGTACTGATTATTCTTTAGAGTTGGATTGGAGGATACAATTTTCACATCATTTATATTGCTGAGATTTACCACTGCATGAAACACGGAAGCCAATCTTGCTTCCATGCGTGTCATTTGCGTATGGCCTGCTGGTGGTATATGTCAACACGTTGGCACTAGGTGTAATAAACTCAAGAAGATGAAAAGATGCTGCCATACTCCACCGCTCAAAGAATTATTATACTATTCCGTCAAGTACGCACAAGGATAGCCGAATGGATGTTCAAGAGCATCTCATGAAAGGCATCGGCTAATTTAGATGAAGCTCTCGGGATTAATGTCTGCAAGAGGAGAATCAAATATAAAGAATATTATTATCGGCCTTATCACATGGATCAGTGCTATCATGCTACACTAAATTAGAAAAGAAGCAAGTTCAGTTGTCTCCATATGCATCGGCTCAGCATGCTCTAATTTGGCATTGAAGGCAGAAGCCGATAATATTGGAGCATTGGATGATTCATTGTGGCCAGTCGGTGTTCGGCAAATCCAAAGCATGAAGATGGAAGATTGCAAGTTCATTTTCTAAAGATTGCCGATAATTACATCTTGAAAGTTCATGATAATCCTTAGGTGGCATCAACGCTCAGGCTATGAGAGAAATTGTCTAATTAATTATTAGCTAATGGAGCATTTTGATGGCCGACTTGACTTTAGAGTTAATTCAACGGCTGTGCCTATCTTCATCACTTAATATTATCCAATAGAAGAAGCAGCAGTGCCGGCACATGTATATGTGTGGACACTGGACAACATACGAGCAACAAGCAAGCATCAGATGTGAAGGTATTTATAGAAGTGGCTTGCCACACTAGGACTTACAAGCCAACTCTGCATGGAGCAAATTGTGGCATATGCTGACATGTTGACATCCTTGGGTGATGGTTCAAGAAGGTCAAAAGCTGCTGCGTTCCACCCACTCAAGGAACATGAAGCTGCCGGAAGTCATCAGTCGGATGGAGTTAGGAGTGCCTCGGACTACTCAAGACATCAAAGCCGATGGTTACATTGAAAATAAATTGAGTTCTCCCAATCAGCTATTTTACCAAAGCAAGCACCCTTTGCATTCATGCCACATCTTCTGCCACGTACTCCAGGCCATGGGTGGATACTCAAAAGCTTCGAGAAGATTCAAGACAAAGATGAAACATTAATTTATCACAGACATGCAAAGGGCAGCCAAGAGAAGCTGGTTTGGTAGTCAAGCAAGCCAGCGTTCACACAGATCGACTAATCGAGAAGATAGAATCGGCTATTTTTGCCGATGATGATTATGAGATATTCCCTTATCTGGCCAATAGCCGATTACCATTTATTATTTCACGATGACATTCGTCGGCTAAAGGGAGTACGAGGCAAAGTGAAGTTGAACCGGATCGTATTATAAAATCATTGCGGGAACCAACTCCAAGAAGATACTTGGGATGAACTTGCTGGGACGTCTGGGGCTCTTGCATCGGCCCTACACGTCGGGGGGCAGAAACTATCATGTGCACATCCTCACGCCGCCAAGTTAGTTTTCATCCTCTACAACATATTTGACAATGGCTTAAATGTGACATCCCTCGAGCTATTCATCTACGGACAGATTCACTCAAGTATTCCGGGCGTCAACAAAGAAAGTCGAAGGTGAATTAAGCAGACAGCCCGATGAAAAGGGCAATCTATTGGCTCCTATTAATGTAGTAGTGTAGGAGATGTTGCATCGAGAGACATAAAAGAAGCCCTGAGTCAATGGATATAAAGAGAATATTTTAATGGAGTGAATGCCTGAAGTGCGACTCTCGAGGATCAGGAGTCCAAGTACATCACAGGCTGAATCGGTTACTTACCTCCAGTTCGATGGACAAGATAGACTTGGGGGTACTTGTTAACTTCGGTTTGCAATTCGATTTAAAGTATCAAATGATGAAACCAGTTGACTTTGGCAGCATGGCCAGCTTAGGACAAG
>JAENPR010002864.1:0-38460 GCA_018135685.1 Themeda triandra | reverse complement strand
GATGCCATCTTGATCCAAATATATACCCCGAAATCGGTAAGTAATTAAATGTAGCCAAGGGCAAAAGCATTCTGATGGAAAGTAACACTAGGATGTTGCTAGTATACTAGTAGTTCGTGCTTGAGTAGCGGGTGAGCAAGAAAACAGAGCAAGATTAGTGGAGATCAAATTTCAGTAACTCAGTTAACAGCTGAATCCATTCATTGAGCAGCTGGCCGCACACGCTACCTGACAGGATGATTATAATCGTCGTATTTCTGAATTCTGAAGATTGATGAACATGGCATCCTGATACAAATATACACGCCGAAATCGGCAAGTCATGTCATCGCGGCGAACGGCATTTCCTATGAAAAGTGATAGGAAAGGATGTTGCTGTTGCAAAGATACTGCTCGAGTGGGGCGTGAGGGGGAGGGAGAAAACAGAGGAACATTCTGTGAAATTCGCAATCCATACTTCAGTTCGTAAACAGCTGAATTTCGTTTATTAAATCAGCGAGCTGCCGCACATGATCGGACACCTGTTAAGAACTCATTCAGACATGACTTAGCAAATCCTCCTCCTCCCTCAAATCTACTTCTACGGCAATCGAAAATCATGAAACATAGTCCTCTAATCAGCCATGAAAACAGAGTGAATCACGCAAGAACACCAAAGATCCTCTAATCAGCCGGACATTTCAGTCAGTTAACAGCTGCCGCGCCTGACAAGAATTCACAAATCAGGACATGGTATCGTCTCATGTCAGTGCATCTCTCAGACTCTCACACACAAACGCAAATCCTCCCGAAATCTACATACAGAAATGGAAAAGAATGAAGAAACTAATCCTTCCCAAGACAAAAACAAACAGAGTGGCGCAAGAAGACCAAAAATCCTCTAATCAGATCAGCCGCCTGTAGTCACCAAGCTCGACTCCACACTACTGCTGCTTCGCGTGGCTTCGCTGCGAGCTCGGCGTCGGGTCCACGGCGTCAGCGGCGTCCCCGCCCCCGGCATCGGCGCCCACGAGCTCCATCTGGTCCTCGAGGTACTTGTGAAGCAGCGCGACGCGGTGGCCCTCCGCCTCGTGCGGCGACCGGTCACCGGGACAGCAGCTCCTGTTCTTGGACACTTTCATCGTCATGAGCCTCCGCCTCCGGCGGCGGAAGCGGGCGACGGCGACGACGACGCAGAGCAGCGGGAGGCAGAGGAGCAGCAGCGGCAGCGCGACGGGCAGCAGGCACAGCGCCAGGCACGACGACCGCCACGCCGGCGCGCGGCGGGAGGCGGCCCCCATGCATCTACCAGGCGACTAGCGCGTCGACGGCAACGGATGGTGGGGAGCCGGGCGGCGGGGCCGCTGCCATGGACACGGTGGTGGTTGGCGTGCGGACAAGCGGAGTCTTTCTTGGCTGCTCCCTTTAATAACTCTTTCTTGGCTGCTCCCTTTAATAACGAAGCTCATTTTTTAAGAAAAATATAGTTTTTTCACTTTGATGATGATGCAATGGAAAGCGTCCCTAGGCCCTAGCCTCTTGTTTTATGAATCTCCTCCAGATATTTTGCTCAATTACTGTACAGGTCGCTTTCTACTGCTGATTATTTTATTATTAATATTTTTTGCCAGACTTGTGATGACCAATGAGATACTAGAGCTCACCGACCATTTTCTTAGACCCAATGGCAATGGGTCCATTTTCTTTACTAAACTGATTCGAGAGCACACCAATTAAGACAATGAGATGCATGATTATGGAAATTAACACGGATTGTCAAAGAAAAGGTCTCTCTGAGCACACACAAAGTGTCTGACCGTACCCGTACGTGCCGTGACTTGGACTGCACTAGGTTTTTGTCAAAAGAAAAAGGTTTAACTGACCACACACAAGCTGGTAATCAAGATCAAGTGCACGAGGCGTCAAAAAAAAAAAAAATCAAGTGCACGAGGTTGATCCTGACCGGGATTTCATTAAACGAACAAAGACCCATAGTTTGTAAAGAAAAAAGGAGATTAAATTGCTGCATTTGCGATTGCGTTGCGAGCATACAGGGATGAGGTTTGTACGTGCTATAATATTAAATAGGGTATTTCATTCTTCTGGAATATTTTTATTCGTCAGCCAATAATTCATCACGCCACGCCACGTAGGTACCTAGTTGTACTTAATCGTCTTGTACTGATTGATGGCGACGTGTGGGATTAAGATATTCCACCACTAATATGTAATAACATGGAGGAGCGGTTACGACTTGATTACTTGATTGAGAGAGGATTCCCTAGAAGACACATCATGGATCATGCTTCTATTCTTGCGCCTTGTTTAGTTGGAGGCAAAAAGGCTTTGCTTAAATACGACTCTCTCTCCATCATATCAATTTTTAACCGGCCAGATGGAAAGATTAAATGTAGATAAAAAAATAACTAATTACACAGTTTAGTTGTATATCACGAGATCTAATCTTTTTGAGCCTAGTTGATCCATCGATCAACAATATTTGCCAAATAAGACAAAAGAGTTACTATTCATTAAGTTTATATTTTTAGCCATCTAAACAAGGCGTTGGATTTCACCGCCGGGATGGAATGTAATGTACTGTGATGGCGCTGCCACTCAAGAGACCACCAGATTAGTAGAAAATGGATGGTGCGTCTCAATACGGCAATACCTAACATAATATTGTACAACCAGATACCAGATCTCACAGTCTAGAACACAGTTTGATCTGCCTTCATCGTCTCTCGTAGCTAGAGAAAACTAGATGCTTCATTATTTGTTGTAACCACGTGCAAGAGAATCCAAATGTTTAGTACAACATAAATATAATAGTAATGGAAAATTTCAACTCAACTCAATGTCTCGAGCAATCAACAAGATTGGATGTTGCCATCCTTGATGATTTAACGTAGTCAATGGTGAAGGCAATGTGTTACTCTAAGCAAAACTGGCAACTTTTTTACTTTGTCATTTAACAAAAATAACTTTTGGGTGTTCGGCTGCATGAATCGAAGACTTCCTCCCTTTATTTTTTGTTAGACATATTAGATTGGCATTTCTCACAAAAAAAAATATAGCTTTTTCATATAGAGAACTAATATGTGTATAAAAAATCAGAACCAGCATAATAGGAAATGTATGGTGACAAGAAGAGTCACCAAATATCTTTTGGGTGTTGTTAGATCCAATAATTCATGCTTTTACAATGATTGATAGCGATGCTAGGACATACTACATCAGGCTAAAAATCGTCATATGCATCTCCAGAGGTTTTCAAACCCATAATAACTTTGGGCGTTGTTTAGTTACACATATGCAAAAACAAAAGGAGATATGAAACAAATGGCAAGGAGCGCTATTTGAAGCATGACGCACTAGTGGCCCTAAATGGTTGGCCTGGATACTGTGAGTGGGACCCACGCCACATGGGCTGCAAAAGCACGTGGATATGATGGTCGCCGCGTCGAGTCCACGTGGGATGGGGGCAAGTTAACAGAGGGAGATTAACGGAAATCAGTGATTCAATCAGTTAGCAGCTGAAATGCTGAATCCATTCACTGAGTTTGCCAAGAATTCAGGACAAGATGATCTAGTCTCATGTCATGTCAGTTCATCTCTGACTACCATACAAATCCCAAGAGACAAACAGACAGAGTGATTCAAGAACACCAAGAATCCTCTAATCAGATCAGTCTCCGTAGCCGTAGTCACCATGATATGTTTCCTGCGCCTAATCGCCAGAGCAGCTCCATCTCTAACCCCACCACGCTACTCGCTGCTGCGGGTGGCTTGGCTGGATCGCGAACTTGGCATCGGGTCCACGGCAACGGCGGCGGGAAGGCGGGGCGGGGCGGCGGTCCCGGCGTCGGCGACGAGCACCATCGGTCCCCGAGGTACTTGTGCAGCAGCGCGGCGCGGTGGCCCTCCGCCTCGTGCGCAGGACCGCTCACGGGGACGGCACCTCCTACTCTTGGCCGCCGCCGTCCCCATCGAGCCTCCGGCGGCGGCGGGGCGGAAGCGGGCGACGGCGACGGCGACGCAGAGGCTGGAGGGGTGAGGAGCAAAGGCACACGCGACGGCAGCAGGCGCACAAGACAAGGCACGAAGACCGCCACGCTGGCGCCCAAGCGGGGCGGGACCCCATGCATCTAGCACGACGACGACGACGACGGTGTGTGATCCCGCGGGGTTGCTTTACCATGGACGGGGAAGAACAGGGTCGGACTTGAGCGGCGAGGGTGGTGGTTGCCGTCCGACAGTGCAGTCTCTTTTTTCTTTGCTTGCTTTCCCACCCTTTAATAACGGAGCTCAGTTTTCTTTAATATAAAATGTTTAGGACTTGCTAAAATCCAAATACTGGGTTTTTTGAAAATACCCAAGCGACATTCTCACCGTTGGATGAAGATCTAAGGGCTAGATCTGCTTTCTTGCATGCATCTTGTCATTCTCGTCAATGTGTACAAACAGTCCGCGAATTGCACCCGCAAACCAACCCAACCAAATACCGGGCCCGCCAAACCTTAATGGGTATAAGATCCAAAACCCGCTAACTCGGCTTTGTGCTCATTTGGGCCACAATGCGGTTATCAGCCCAATAAAAAAATACCGAGGAATTACAACTCTATCATAAGGTTCACTTCCACACTTTGATTATTACCCGACTACATGGATTCATGGATTCCTCTCCATTCTAATGAAGACAGGATAATAAGCAAAGTACACTGAGCATCCTTTTTAGCAAACTTGACCACAAGACCACGGACAAGCATAGCACATGTTTACTTAGAAATCTATAGAAAATATGCTCCACTAAGAGGTTTCAAGACAAATTCTTTGATGAAGTGTGAACACATTAATCTTCAACAAGCAAGATTCATCTTTATGTCAACGAGACAGTTCAGAACTTAAGGTGCCCACAGACTCACTATCAACAAAATTCAGCTTTTGTTATTCTCTTGACAATAGTGTACTTAAAAGGAACTAATGACAAGCATTTCAATCGCAGGGACCAATAGCAGTTTCCTTCTCGTTTCATCACGTAACCTGTACACAAGTAGTTCAGGTTGATCTCGTGTAATCCAAGAATAAGAATAGCATTTAGTTTGCCTTTTTTTACAAAGAATGGCAAGAGATTTGCTCAAGTTTAATTAGATGATAGGAAAACAAAAATAGACAAAACAGAAAAGCATATAGTAGATGATGGCCATGATTGCAAAATTGATAACTTAACATTGCTGCTCTCGTTGTGGAATGGTTCACTAATTTGTATACCATTGATGGAGTGGAATGGTTCCTAGCCCCAATCCGAGATAACAAAAGACCCTTAGAGCCAACAATAGGAACACTTGTGCATTCAAGAACTAGTGACAAACTGCAAGACCATGCTCCCTAAATCCACATTAGCCTTCGTAAAGTAGGTAGTGAAGCATGAAATGAAGCAGCCAGCCATATAATTCAGGTGTAAGCACTGGACCACGTTAGAGAAATATTATTTATCATCAAGACTCGGATATTGCACATGTTGAACTACATAATTGCAAAATTTAAGTGTGCAATTTACTACTTATAAATGTGCAATCAAGAAATGGATACTGAGGATCTATATTACCACTGATTATTGTTCACCGATAGAAAAGAACTCTCAAGCAAAATCTACTAGTCAAGATAACACAAACTATTTGTCATTCATTAAGACTGAAATGTCCATTCTAAATAATTTGTAACAAAAAGACTACAAGATCCCCTTGCAAAACCGAAAGTGGCAGCAGGAACACACTTGTAAATTGACAACATACTAACTGGTGGACGCAAAAATCAAGTAACATAGGACATCCGGAGTGAACTAGAACTGCACCTTATCTTATCTCTACACATCGACAGACTAATGAAGCCAACTAAGAGACCAATAGTAATTGCATTATCGTACAGACAATACTTTTGAGACAGTACAAAGAAAGTAGGGGCCGACAGCTTTGTGTTCCAACTTACATGCAAGTTGAGCAGGTCTCGTGACCCCAATAGTTGAGAGCTGCAAATTCATAGACACGACCAGCAGCCTCCTCGCTCGCAAAAAAGCCCCGCAGAAGTGCAGCATTAAAACTAAGACTAAAAGAACAAAATCTCATGTAAAAATAGTAGTGTCTCTTGAATAGTGTATTAGATTGGTACACCAAAACTAGATAGTGAATGTTTCCTAACAAAAACATCCAAAATTTGAGCCGTCTCTAGGATGACACGGAACAGCTTCTTGCCTCTAAAACTTGTAAGGTGAGGGAAGAAACTGGCCCACTAGGATCTCGAGCTACTTTCACAAATCTAAAGCCCAAAACAAGACAAACACAAAGACAAAGGACAATTTCTATTTCTATGAAAGGACAATAGACAAAATTTTCTCCCAAAAATGACACAATTACAAAATGACAACGACAATGGACAATTATTTCTATGAAATGACAATAGACAATTTTTTTTATGGAAGGACAATAGACAATTTTCTCCCAAGAACGACACAATTACAAAATGAAAATGGACAATGGATAATGACAAAAATTAGGTGTGGGCTAGCCGCAAGTTAGGTGTGGCGAGCCTTGGCAAGGAACGGGAACCAAACACCCCCATAGGTACTAACTAGTACGATTCAAAGAAGGAGGTGCATTAACAACCTATGAACCTATGATTGGTTTACCTAGAAAATCATAATTGGTATTTTAGAAAAACAAACAAAACAACTAGCACTTCGTGTGGTTGAAACACGTACTACGTATCCCAACCATTCAACGATTTATAATAAACAAAAGCTACTAGGTTGGGGTTCCAAGTCTTCGTGAGGCGTACAGCACCAAGTGCTGCAAGAAGCCACCAAACATAGTTCCGACATGTCGGCATTACAACCACCAAAGCATAACACCGCAGCGCTAGTGCTTAAAGGAAAACCACGAGGGTTCAAGCAGGTGCACAAAACTATGAGGGTTTACACCCAAACATCCACCAAAAAGTAAAACCACAACACATTCCCTTTTCACAGAAGAACATCAAGCTACATATGTGGTTTAGCACCGCTGAAAGTGGCTTTAACGATTTAGTCCTCACACACACACACACACAAAAACACATAGAAAACATAAATGAAAAGAAAGAATATCTTAAAACAAGAAGGTAGCGTAAGAGAATAAAATCGATTTGAACATACCTCCAACAAAAACTTTGATGACAAGCATATCACTAGCTAAGCAAGAGAGCTAGTGGACGGAGAAGTTCTCCCTGAGCGCATTCCAATTCTACCGAGAAACGCCATCACTCAAATTGCCCACAAGCCCCACGACGGGTCTGAAACTCGAAAACAATAATAACAATAATAGACCGTTCTCAAAGGTACGTAAACAAAACTATATGAACCCAACAAAGAGAAAAACAATTTATTTTGCCTACTCTATGCATATTTGTCAGTGAGAACAACCACAATTATGCCTACTCTCATTGAGGACCTACAACTTTAACCCTCACACGGACAAGGGCAAAGAAATACTACACATGTTAGAAATAGTAATTGCAAGATTTGAAATCTGAAATTTACTACTAATAAATGTGGAATCAAGAAATTGGTGCTTCTACAAAAATGACTATTCAGTTAGAGAGTAATGCCGTATAAACAATAGCTAGAAAAAAACAATTGTTTCAATCAAACCACTTAATGGGAACATCGAGCTAATTTCACTCTTAAAGGAATCCAAAGTGCCATGCATGAGAGGTGTTATCACATAACAAAACACATAGGACAACTACATAAAGTGGCTTGATCGGAACTATTGTTTTTTACAAACAATAAGAGATTCAGATCTTGTACCATAATGCAATCTTTTAAGGACAAGTCAATATCCATACCCATAATGCAATCTTTTTGTTTCCCATACTGGACAATTCACTACTGACAAGTTAAGAATCAAGTAATATAAGACATCCAGAGTGAATCAACACTCCACATTATCTTATTTGTACAGATCGATGCAAACAATAAAACAAGGTTGGCCATCACTAGTTATGAGCAAGTTTCTAATCAGAGTTTCAGCAAGTAGTGATTCAGACTGTACCATAATCAGATAACTACTTTTACACTCAGAAAGGCATCAAATACACAATTATGAGACACAAGCAGAGAACAAAATTCAATTAGTAAGGAATCAAGCGTCAAGGATAAGAAGAACATACCGAATTGATCAGGTTCTAGGTAAAGCATCTGAGGCACATGCAGTTCCTAAAACACTAAGGAAGTCTGGAAGAAGTGGAAGCTAAAATCAAGCAATATGGCTCTGTCAGCTCGACAATACCTATCAATGGCAGCCAACAAAATTGGGTCATTCATTACATAGAAGATGTTGATGGACAAACACAAGAAAAAAATAAAATGAGCAAAGAGGACTACAAGTCCTTAGAATATTATCAAATAACAAGCAATTCTAAGTCACATGTGGTCGAATGTTTCATGTGCTAGGCAAGCATGTCGAATATTCGGCAAGTTAGACACATCAATGCACTAAAATGGGCATAACTTGCTCTCGATAATTATATGAATGTGAAATTTACATCTATACAAAGCTTACAAAATTCCCTACGTATTCATTGAGAACACATTCCCAGTTCATGTTAAGTTGCTAACAAGCCATATGTATTACAGTATTTATAGATGCATAAATAAAATTACTAATCACAAATATGAAAATTGCACATTTCAAATAGTGCAACTAGAACTAGTCATGTTATTGCAATTATGTATATGAATTGTTTATTAGCATTAACAAACTAATACTTGCCAGCAAGGATGATATGTTTATTAGCATTAACTAAGATAGAGTCACAAACTTTGACAAAATCATAAAATGGCTTCTTAGTGAGGGACACACCCGAATGCCCGGACCTTGAGCCACAACACATAAGTAGCTTATCTTGTTGACTTTCTCTCTCTTATCTTCCTCCTCTTGTCTTGTTTGCTCAATTCGGTTGGTTGTACTCACCAACCTCCTCCCAAGTACAAAAAACCAACTAGTGCCATGGACTGTGGTGTGCTGCAGAGACAGAAGTCACTATGAATGAATACATTCTCACACACATTGCAACACAAACAACAAGGAGAAAAAAATGGTTTAGGTAGGCAAAAATCACAATAAACACAAGTAATATGTATTTAATCCGGATTTTTAGAACCCGACGAAATGAGCAAGTAAATGAAAAATTGGTTTAATCTGGATTTTTAGAAGCAATATAGCAAAGAAGCAAAAAATAATAACTATTCAAACAATCAAGCAAGAAGGATCGATCGAGAGCCGCAAGTAGTTCTTGCAACTATATAACTACAACACATCTCAATGCTTATTCGATAAAACTAATTCATTGAACTGAAAGAGAAACTCTATAAACCTTCACCGGTTTCAAGAACTAATAACACCAAAGATGCGTAACAATATAGAAAGGGTATTGCAGCTCAACTTTTTACGTAAGAAAGTATCACCAAACATGGGCACATGGCCATAGAAAATGAAAATTTAACTAAAAGCCTTGCCTCATCACGAGGAACACATTCCAACAACTAGTTGAACAATGTAGCATGTTTACATAGCATTAGGTGGTAGTCACGTAACATGATAAAAATACTAGATAGGTAACAAGATAAGTAACAGCTTGCACAACGAAAAAGAAAAATTAGAAACATGGAAATAGCCCATTTTAGACAAGAACACCTTGCGCATTAACAGATGATAAACAAAACTCAAGGGTAATTGCATTATCAAATCATGAAAAATTTGTTCCCACAACTAAGACAAAGCATATCCCTACTTCCCTCCCTCCATGCCAACTAAGAGTGCGCAGTAACTAGGCGAACAAGCTCGGACTGAAAATGTATTGCTGAAACTAAGAACTCACATGATCACTTGGAGTCCTATCTTGCCCATCACCTTAACAACAAGCAAGCTTTGCACATGGATGTCAATACCGCACTTGTAGAAAAAGTGTTTTGTCGATTATAAAGCTGAATCGAGACCTTTTGGTGCAGAAAATGGTTCTTCTAGGACAACTATTGATCTTAAGTCAAACTGAAACCTAAGACAAAGCATGGTCGGGGCTTTCAAAAAATGTGAATTACCATAGAAACAAGAAAGATAGCATGACAAATGCAATTCATAAAAACTAATAGCGTAATGACCTAAGCAACTTTGCAAGCACTCATGGTGCTCTCCACAACATCCTTCCTCTCTTTTTGACTTCAACTCAAGAAGGTACCCGCAAAATCATTATAGGTCCTCACCAGCTTGACCTTGGAGATGGAGAAGGGGATGTCTCCATACAAGTTTATAGAGAAAACTCAGCAAAGACAAGGGCAAGGATCACAATTTTGCCAACTCTCATTCAGGACCGAACTTCCACACCTCAAACACAGAGACAAGGATAAAAACAAAAAGCTCTCTCCCCCGAGTGCCAAGACATTTACAAACCTAGGATGTGATATAGCAGCACAAGCACATAGACAAGAGACAATTTTTTCTATAGGACAATAGACAAAATACTCTCTCCCTAGGCCAAGACAATGACAAAACTATGATGGGACATAGCAGCACAAGCACATAGACAAGAGACAATTTTTTTCTATAATAGTACAATAGACAAAAGCTCTCTCACCGACCAAAGACAACTACAAAAACTATGGGGCAAGACCCATACTTTTACTATATTCTAGTAGCCTGGAATCTAGCAAATAGCAACACAGTCGAGATAAGTACAAGAAAAACATGATACGATTACTTCTAACAACTCAAACATGGAACATAATTGATGTGTATGACACTTACCCACATCACTAGGTTGTCCCGCCCTTTTGGACAACCAGTGCAGCGTAGTTTCATGCCGAGTAGATGAGCTCAAGAAGGACAACACCATAAGCATACACATCAATTATGTTGTTCACCTTGCCACCCATGAATTATTCGGGAGATAAGCATCTCGTTAAGACATATCTATGTCGCAAAGCAATTCACACAAATTGCAAAGCTATGAAACAATTGTTTAGACAACTAACCTAAAAGTTCATACAACATCATTGCCTGTAATATGAGGTTTCACATTAGCAGCCCAAACTTCGAGACCAAGGTTAGATAACTGCATCATCACATAAATCTTGAAAGTTTGAGTTCACTAAATTTTGATACAGCACACTAAATGATGTATTATGTGCTATCTGACAGAAATTCTACCTTTGGTTCAAAGAATTCTAAGATGAAAATATTTCATGACTTGACATCTCTATGGATCACGAGCGACTATTGTTATCACTATGGAGACAATCCAGAGCATGAGCAACTCACACAACCACACTGAACCTCTCAGCCCAAGCAAATATGCTCATGCATTCTTTTTCACCTCGCACAATAACAACGTTAGGATCACTTTACATGAGAACAACATAGGCACAAAGCTAGCAACTAGTAAAGCAGCTAAACACACCATGCACATGGCTAAATAAAAAGCCAAGACTTACCCTAACGAGCAACTGCAGCCACATTGGCCCCTTCAAATGCTTCTAGACCGAAGCTCAACTAGAAAATCCCTCCACAACTAACACCAAATCTAGCCCAATGTTGAGACAAGGACAATATTACAAATATCAGTTTCTGTACATACAGAGATTCAGTTTAAAATTGAACGCAAGAACAAAAAAGTTTCAGATGCCTAAATCCTAACTGGACTAGTAGTAGACCAAATTTATACATATGCATGCATGCTGGTCTCACATGAACTGGTGCAAACTAAAGTACAGCTAGAATAAAAGCACAACACAAGAACAAAAAGAAGATCTAGCTATTACACTCACATCTGAACTTTTGTTTCCCATGAGTTCCCATCCCCCGTCCTCAATCACCCACATACCTCTCGCTTGCCACACGAGCACCCCACCGACAAGCCCAACCCCCAATTAACCCTCCCACTCGCCATGCATGCCGTCCAAACAAACACCACGAATATAGATTGGATGGGTATATGGATTGCAAAACTAAGATGGGGACTCAGAGGTAAAGGGAGACTTAAGACCTTACACGTAAAGGAAGAAAGAATTGTCCCAGAGGTACAAATTTCAGAGTTCATACATGTTGCTGCATTGACGACTTGCACTTGGATGACCTGCTGATTATGAAGCAGACTTCGTCGACGCGAAAAGAGAAACTAGGATTGAACGAAGAGAGAGCAAGCACCAAGAGTGCCTAAGTTGTTGTGAAACCGAAAGCACGAAACAACTCAACTCTCAAGATGCACATCAATCTCAAACAAAAGGAACAATAATGCAGTTTACATCATTCATTCATTATTAGTTGGTCTAAACAAATAGTACGATGTATGCCACTACTATAATTAGCCTATTTAATTTGATTCTATCGGTATGGTTATAATGAAGCTACATATGAACACAATACAGATTACTAGAATAGCAAACATGCATGGATTTTTAGCTTAATATAGCTACGGCTAGCAAGCAACACAATGTCACAAATGCATTGTTCACCGATCTAACTTGCCCGATTCAGGTTCAGACCAAAAATTTGAAGAACTATCAACTGTGTGAACAGAATTAAATGTCTATCATTCACACACTTGTGCCTACTCCAGCTCTAAACCAAAACACATATCCATAATCTAGAAGGCCATTGAACCCAAAGCTAAAAAATCTTGGACAGTAGTTAAAAATAGAGTTTCGCATCAACTCACTATCCGTACTCTCATTTCTTCCTTTCTCTAAAATCACAAACATAGAAACACGAGAGAGAGGAGGTACTACATCCACCACAACTGCACATAAGATCTACTAAAAGCGCCAAAAATAGATTAAAAAAGCCGTGCAAAAAAATGCATGTTGAATCTGTCCGTGCGGCCGCATCCACACAAATCACTGTCAAAAATAGTCGTGGCCAGCCAAGCACATGCACAAGGCGGCATGACCCCGCGCTCGACTACTCACCGAAGCACCACTCACCATCACCCATTCTCGTAAAATCCCCCAACCCAAGCACATGAGGAATTCGTCCACTCACACCATCCCCGAGATCCACCATTCCGGCCAAAACCTCCAACGAAACACAAATCAAACAACTACTAAACCAGCAAAAGAAGGTACAACTACCAATCAAACCAGATCGAGCCAATCGAACTAGATCTACATGAACAAATACCAAAAAAAACGAGGCACGTAAGGCATCCACCGAATGTACCGACAACCGCTACGTATGCCGCAGCAAGGGGAGCCCCAAGTCGACGATGGAGGAACTCCGGCGGGCCCGGACGAGAGGAGCACAAAGAGGAGCGAAGGAATCGCCGGTTGCCCCCTCCGAGGAGCACCTAGGAGCACCGACGGGAGATGAGGAAATGGCCTCCTCCCGAATCCTTTCCCCGTCTAATTGGATTGGCATCCGAGGCCGGTAGCGGCACAAACAAGATTTTTGGACCCGACCCGATAAACGTACAAAGGCACACGGACCCGACAAAGGACATCGAACCCGTGACCCGCGCGTCCTCCGCTCGCGCTCACGCATGGCCGCGCGCTCCCGTGTGCCGTGTGTCCGCCGGGCCGTCGGCCACAATCCAGCGTTTGCACAATAGGAAAAGTGTTTTTTATATGATAATATACACATGCACACATGGATTAGCAGCTTTTCAATGACAAGGAAGGGCTGCATGGCCAGCCCGTGCATGCAGGGATTTGACAATATTGTTGCTTTTTTTATTTCTTTCCCTATGTTAATTAAAATAAAAAACTAGGAGAATTCCTCGTGCGTTGCTGCGGGGATTCTAGTTAATTTTAAAAATAAACTATTTATATTTATAGTTATAAAAATAAAATAATCTTAAATTAATTTTGATGAATGGTTTGATGACACATCGCCGTGAACAACTAAATGTATGTGAGTAGATGAAGAGGTAGCTATCATAATTACATGTGCTAGTTGTCTATAATTGTAAGTTTAGTGGATTGCTTATGTGGATAGCTTGCATGTTGAGAGAATTATATACCGGGGTCTCGTTTATATAAGAAGTATAGATTCAATGGCTCGATTTATTTGAAGCATTACCTTTAGGAAGTAATTAATTAAAGGGAGTACCGTAGCATTGTCTGTTTGTTAAATTTAATTTTGCAATCCTAGCATGGGCTTAAAGTGAGCGTATGTAAGTACAAACAAGAAGGCGAGAGTGAATCTAATAGAAGTCTGTGTTTTCATCTCTTTAGTCGTTGGCGGTAATAGCTTGGCATGTCGATAGATTGGCTTGCTTTCAAGTATTGGAGGGCGTCGCCAATAATGGGAAGCCCATGTTGCCGGGAGGGAGTCTCCCCTTGCATGGTGGATACACCCATTTGTACGCCCAGTGAAGTAACCATGCAATCACTACTGTAACACACATAGAACTGTGTATGATGGATTGGCCAGCAAATCTCCCCCCTCCATCCCTTGCAAATACTGCGACTAGAGAACTAGAACGGATTTCTTCCAGGCTAAAGGCTAAAGTCTTCAAGCTAGACAGTTTTCCGTGTTTTGCATGGACTAGGGAGATGTCTAGCACTTATATAGGCCGTGGAACCGTAACTATTTGGCCATGATTGGTAGGTACAAGATTCTCGTTTCAGCATGAGTTGTTGCAACCGTCAATGTCACGCTACGAGTCTTCTACATTATATTTCATTCAAGTCATCCGAACTTGCATGCCGTGTAGCTAATTTTCTAGTTTGCACGACCGGCAACTTCGGGATAGATTAATTAAGCATAAAGATTCCACGAGCCGTTATAAGAGAATCGAACTTGGCATTTCATTGTCAAAAGAAAAACAAGTAGTTCGCACGCCGGAAGTGTGTGATACATTAAACGTTGAAGAGGAGCATCTTACTCTAGATTGGACGTTCTATATATTTTTTTATCTTCTCAACAAGAGAAACCTAATGGTAAAGTTCGTTTCACATTTTGACAACTTCATAAAATGGAGAATTTTGGTTATCAATGTGACGTGTGGTGGCATCGTTGCCCCGAATGCTGCTATTGTTTCGCCATCGTTGAAGCAACATGATTTGTCGACAACGAAGAATAAGAAGCAATAATAGATTGAAAAATTAAAGTAGAGTAAATGATAAAAAGTAGATATTACATTGATAGATTTGATTGTGTGTTCTTAATCGGCCGTCACCCATCTACAAATTTATAGGGCGGTTGGTGTTATTGTATGAGAGTGCAAATCATCTCACAAAACCCAATAGAATTCCCCGTGCTACAGTGCGTGGCATGCACACCCATTTGACCACGCCTTGATGGCCGTTGGTGCCGAGTCGGGTAACATGGGTGCAAGCGATATCGTCACTAATACGCTTGTGAACATGTTGGCTCCAATTGATGAGGCCTCCCTTAGCTTCACGAGGCCATCAAATGTCCGCTTCAAGAACCGATGATCGCGTCCCCGCCTAGGCGGCACATAACCAAGGATCTCAGTGCTGATGATGATGACATCGTCCCCAAGTGCTACTAAAAAAACTTTAGAGCACCGAAGTCTAGGGCATGGCCAAGAAAGGTGCTCATGAAAAAGCTTAGGCTTCAGGTCAAGATGGAGAAGCCTGATGAGGCGTTCTTTGTAGAATTCCACCAAACTTTTGTCATGCCGTTGTCTCCCTATGACATGGGAAGCCATGCGGGTACTCTTTCCTTGGAGGCGGAGGCGCCGTGGTTCGGTGACAGATGACAACACTACTACAGATTTTCATATCACAGCCGGTGTTGGGGGGAACAACCTCCGCTAGGACCCCCCTACTTAGCTCCACGGCCCTAGCATGGGCCAAGACAAGCAAAGGTGCCGGACAACCTTGGAAGACCTTCGCTGTTGTGCGCCCTATCACGGCGAAGGTCGTCAGGCCCATCTCAGCGATTCGGCGAAGGTACGTCATACCTCCGCATTCGGGCCCTTCAAATTTCTCATTGCGCAGGTACATGATGGTACAGAGGGGTCTCCCAAGACCTTCGCGATGGGCTGGGTGTCCGAAGACCTTCGGAGTAGGCGGTCAGCCGTCCAGCCCACTGTTGATGTCTATTAAGTGCAACTGAAATAAAGAAGGTTCCGCAAGCGCACAGAATATATCATCGTAGCATTTTAACCGGGAGTAATCGAGGTATCGTTATTTATATTTTTACCACTGGGAAGGGAATGCACTGGATAATGAGTGATGAGCAATGCACATGCTATAATGGAGAGCTTAACCTTGTCTCGTATCGATCATCTCATACGGGGTAAGTGTCACATAAAATATAGGAATGAATGATAAATGACATAAGATAATTGAGAGCATTTAGCCACATAAAATAATAGTAATAAGCCATCTCAACTTAGCACTCTAAGCTTATAACACTAGCATGGACTAGGACGATCTAGGGTATAATCCTATGTTATTCTAACTATAAAGTCAAAGCATACAATGATTAGTGCAAGAACATCTAGCAATCATGGCGGGAAAAGGTTACATCTATGCATAGTGATATTACCGTAGAAGACAAGAGACATAGCAATGACTTCAATGTAATAGGTTTGTTCGCTAGACCTATACTCGGGAGAAGGGCTACAAAGGACTCAACAGATCATCACTCCCGCGATCTACCTCACGATCCGGAATATAGGGTGCAATCGTAGATAAATACGGTATAGGCACCATGCCTACACAATATCTACCACTCACCCATTGGCCTAATGAGCAAGCGCTATACGATCCTATGCATAAACATAATTCTAGTCCAACTATGCTAAACATATAATCAAAGTAAACTAAGAACGATATAATTGAGAACATAATCAAATAGAGCAAAGTCAAGTCCGATATAATAGAATAGAATAAAGTACTACTCATAGTATCACGAACAATGATGAATATTACAAGAATGTAGAGGGAATTACCAAGAACTCCGACAGATCCGGACTCCAAGCTAGGCTTGATTCCCTCTAGATCGATTCCTATGTAGCTATGCTACTAAACTATGGAGCTCTAATTGAGATGGTGGCTCTAGCTTCTCGAATTTCGATGAGAGAATGAACTCTTGAATGAATTAGGGTTTCACCCGGGGCCGGGGCTCTGAATATATAGCCCCCTAGGATGAACCATAGCCCTCGTATCAAACCAACCTAAATGGACGATAATTATTCATCCTCAAAGGCGGTGGAGGCAGGATCCACGAGACTCCACCCGATTGGTGGAGGTGGGGAGTCGGCCGACTCCCCCGGGTCGGGCCGACCGCCACCCCGCTGCCCGGGGGCCCAGCTTCCAGGGTTTGCCTTCTGGAGTCTTCTAGATTATACAATTTTACCCGTTCGGTCTTTATCTCTATGTAATCATGACATGTGGGCCTCCTTTGGTTCTCTTTCGATAACCCCCGCGAAAATAGGCAATCACCAAAACTCGTGGAATTCTCGCTGTAACCCCTATATCTAACATGTGAACTCATATTAGTCCTTTCTCTTGCTGCGTTGACGATATAAAATTGATACTTAACGACCGTCAACAAACTCCCCCAAGCTTACCTTTTGCTCGTCCCCGAGCAAAGATAGACTCGATGGATCGAGTTGCTACAATACTTTCACTCCTCACAAGTACACATGCGTTCAAACAAGAACTCTCCTCCGGATTAGAGTGAACTATTCGACTCAAAACTTACTCATATTACCTTTCACCATGGGGCTTGTAACTGTCACTTGGGTCTTGAGTAGTTGAAAGATAGAACAAATCAAGTCAAGCGCTATGTTTCTCGCTCTTTGATCAACTATTATCCCGGAGTTTTTTGCAAGGTTTGAAATAAAACTCGTGAGTTCCTTGTATGAACCTTTCAAGTCTCTCATTTGTGGTATTTTTGGATCCTTTCTAAGGCATGAGTAGTGTATGCCTTCTCTCTCTCTCAAGAATATGTGGTATTTGTGGAACTAAGGCATAGTGGAAAGTGCCTTCTCTCTCTCACCCTACTTTCTAATAGGCTTATGTGGAGCTCATAGGTGGGGAGACACTCAAACTCACTTGCATATATTGCACGCTTAAGACATGGATCCAATAGGAACTAAAATAATAATAAAGTCATATGTGCATGTGAATGAGGAAATGGAATGGATGAGATGATGATAGGATGATGGTAGTATGATGGTGATAAGAAAATGATTATGAGGGGTACTCAACTGGTGAACATCTACTTCTACACTCGCTCCTTTGGGGATAACATGACTCCCATTATTCGAAAACCTTGAAACTTCTTGAATGGAAGGACTTGGCTACTCTTTCTTTTTCTTTCTTTCTTTTTTCTTTCTCAATTTTTTTTTAGAGCAACCAATCCTCTGAAAACGAAACCTTAGCACAGGGGAGTGTATAACTTGCAATGATAATAACTGGAGCTTTTATGTAGGCAAATAGAACGGCGATGATTATTTCTAGATGTTCACTCCCAGAATAGGAGTAGAACCTTTTCTGGATGAAGTGAAATGAATGGCGTATGTATATGTGGATGGATGAATGGGTGGATGTGTACTCCCAGTGTAGGAGCAGCATAAGTGCGTATCTCCAGGGTAGAGATAGCACAATATGTGGGGAATGCGTACTCCCAGGGTAGGAGCAGCATATGTGCGTATCTCCAGGGTAGAGATAGCACAATATGTGGTGGATGTGGATCTATATGTGGGTGGTACTTCGAGGAACAGAAGTAGCACAGAATGAATGTAACATTTATAAAATGGGTGCATGCTTCTGAGGACAGAAGTAGCATAGATCAATGGATGGAGAGCACATAGTATTGACTTTAACTGCGTGACTAATTCCTTATGGGTCCACAGCATAACCACACTCAATGCCTATAAAGTCTACACTCAAACCTACAATATGATCTATATAAACAGATGGGTTTTCCTAATCTAGTAAGCATGAATATATGGTCATGGTAGGAATTTGAACTCTCATCATAAAGGAACTCATCATGCAGAATTTAATATTTTCACGTATAAATTCTCCAACTCTAGTATCTCTAGGAACAAGATGGACAAAGCAGCTCAAAACCTTCCCATATCATACCCGTCAACCACCTAGACTTAGATCAAGTGTTCGCTACCCACAAGTTTCGCATTCAGAGCAAATCTCAAATCTAAACAACTTGTGTCCAAAACTCGGGAAAGTGCAAGGTTGAAAACTAGGTACTTGAAAGGAATTACGGCAGAGCAACTATTCATCATCTCCATGTAGAGTTTATTCTAGGGATCACTTTTAAAGACAAAGTTGCAAGAGCTCTCCAAAAGTAGAAAAGATAAATAAGGAAATCTTTCTCGGGTTTCTATGGTTATGCATCTTTTTTAGTGGTTTTAACAAAGCATACTTTAATAAAGCATAATTAGATAAGTTGGAGACACTTAGCTTGGTACACGGGGGATGCTCTCCCCCAAGCCGGATGTTGACATAGTCTCGATGTTGCCGACAGCACCGAAGACGTTCTAGTCCTCCAGAGTGTTGTAGATAGTTGCCGTTGGAGACAAAGATTCAATTTTCGCGGCAAAGACTGACGGGACTGGATGTCCTTCGCTTGTTAGCTCTTCTTGATCCTTGATGTTCTCAGTGAAGCTCAAAATAGACAACAAAGCTTGTGGAACTAATTAAGCGTTAGTGATAAAACCTCTAGGCCTTGGTTGTCAAGAACTTTCTTAACTTAAAACTCATTCTAACAGATCACAAGAAATATTTTTATCTTTTTATTATTTAAGGAATGCAGATAGGGAAAATAAATATGCTAAGAAATTATTTTTGTGCCACCACAGTGAATGATTATCCACATGGGGCTTAATGATTTTCTGGATGCAAATGCACAACATCTTTATTTTCTTTTCAAATGCGGAGATAAAAGAGTAAAGATGCAAGATGCAACTAAGATGCAAGTAGGGAAATAAATATGCTAAGGTAAAAATATAATGCTGAAAAGTAATGCTGATAAATACCAAGTTACCTCTTGGCGCGGCGTTCGGTGGTTTTAAGTCCTCCGAATGACTTGTCATGTTCGCTCATTTTTCAAGGGGCGCATTGGCCGGCGCCTCGGATGATGTCGCCTCGTGTGTAGGAATTGACTCGATTTTGCTTTTACTTTCCACACCTTTTTTGTTGGAGAGGGTGACCTTGAGGAGGAAGTTTCTTGGGGAACTTGGTTTTCTTCTGGTAGCACCTCTTCGGGTTCTTCTACAATGTTCTTCTCTTCTGGGTACCGATCTTCATATCTTGACACTTCTCCCTCATAGTCGCCCATCCATCTCGTAATGATGTTCTTCTTGTTCGCGACGGGTACGCTGCCTTCTCCTTGCTCTGTTCTTCTTGGGCTCCTCGGTGATTATATAATTATTGTTGAAGTAGCGGCGTACCTTCTCGGTGGGAAAGTGGAAATGGATCTCTCCCTGTTCCAATATAGATGATAGCTCGGTGGTGTTCGGGAATGGTCTTCCTAGGATGATTGGAGGATCGTAGTCATCTCCCATGTCAATGACTAGGAAGTCCGTAGGGACATAATGGTCATCTATCCGGATGAGGAGATCCTTCACTTCTCCTTCGACGAAGCGGAATGTCCGATCCGCCATCCGCACCGTGCATACGTGGGCTCCAAAGGCATAGTGCCATATAGATACTCATAGGTTACCTTGGCCATGATGTTGACGCCCGATCCGGTGTCACGTATAGCTTTATTGAAAGAGCTTCGTTGATGGAGCATTGAATGGTTGGGACACCTGGGTCATCCTTCTTGATTAGACGTGGGGATCTCGAGTAAGTGGTCATGCTCTCTCGTGGACCGCAGTGACCATCCTCACCGTCTCCGTCTTCTTGGTCTTCTTGTTCTTGTTCTTGCTCTTCTTAGCCGGATTCTTCTTCTTCTCACCGTTCGCGATGAGGGTGTGCTTTGAACTGCAAGACTGCTCTTGAAGAAGAAGGTTTCTCGCTTGCCCTTGATGTTGAAGATGATCTTGGCAGTGTTGGCATACATTATAGCTCTAGCAGTGTTCAAGAATGGTCGTCCCAAAATGACAGGGGACCTTTCATCACTGCCTGTATCCACTACCACGAAGTCTGCGGGAACATACGAGTTGCCTACTCGTACACATATATCTTCAAGTATTCCCAAAGGGACACGGAGTGACTGATCTGCAAGCTGTAAGCACATAGTCGTGTATGCTAAGGGGCATCTGAATAGCTTCTCATATATCAGTCTTGGCATGATGTTGATGCTTGCACCGAAATCACAGATTGCCTCATTAAAGTTAGTACTTCCAATGGAGATCGGAATGACTGGTCTCCCTGGATCGCCCTTCTTGATTGGCAGAGTTGAGTCAATCCATGACCCCTTCGATGGATCACTCCGGCTATCTTGTACATTGAATATATCAACAAGATTTACGCTTCGAGCTCTTCGGGTTGTCCTCGCCAGGTTTACCTTGGCCGAGTGGAGGAGCAAGGTTAACAAGCAGTTGTACCTGCGACTCAAGTATCTTGTTGAAGCGAGCCGACTCTTGATGGCATTGGAAAAGCTATCCATCCTGTTCCGAGTGTCTCTAGGACCTTGTCATTTGATGTCGCTTCATGGACAGTTGTCCATCATCTTGCCTTGATTCAAGACTAACTCTCTCAAAGGCGGCCGGTTGTAATTATTGTAGGAGGAGCTATTACCTTGATAGTTGCCTTAATAATTGCCTTAGTAGTTAGGCCTCTGCTGTTGATTCCAACCTTGATTCTCCTGAGGACGATAGTAATTATTGTTGTTGTTATTGAGGTAGTTCACGTCCTCCTTCAGCTCTGCGGCGCTTAGCACCTGTGTGCCCAGCTCTCCACACTCTTCACATGTCATGCGAGCATCATGTATATGCATGACTTCTTTCTTCTCCGGGGCTCTCTCATCGAGCCTCTTCATTAGCAAATCCATTTTGGCGAGACAAAGCATGTCTACCTCTTTTCAAATGGTGCATTCCTCCACCTCTCTTGCGGGTCTGAGTTCTTTCTTCACTCCAACCTTGGTTGGATGCCATCTTCTCCACAAGAGCCGTGGCTTGAGGAATAGTGAGTGATAAGAATGCACCTCCAGCGGTAGCATCCATCGTCTCACGTGTGCTTTGTTGCTAAGCCCATGGTAGAATGTCCGCATAAGCGGCCAATTCTCCATGCCATGATGAGGACACTCGAGGATGTAATCTTGAAAGCGCTCCCAAGCTTCCGGGACAGCCTCATCATGGTGTTGCCGAAAGCTTGATATCTTCCCACGAAGAGCATTTGTCTTGCCCATTGGGAAGAACTTCGCCAAGAAATTGGTGGAACATAGTGCCCACGTAGTATTCTTCTCCTTATTGGCGTAGAACCACCGCTTCGCTCTCCCCAAGAGTGAGAATGGGAAGAGGCGAAGTAGTATAGCATCTCCGGGGACATCCTTGATAGTGAATGTGCTACAAATCTCCCGTAAAGTGTTGGAGATGAGCACTAGCATCTTCATGGGCCTTCCCACGTAACCGGCTTGCTTGCACCATGTTGATTAGCGCAGCTTGAGCTCAAAAGCTCCTTCGATGTCTCGCCTGGTCCAAGCACGAATGTTGTCCGTAGTTGAGCCGAGAACTCGCGAAGTGACTTGTTCGCCATGGCTTCAAACGCGGTGTCAAGTCTCGCACGAAAGGTTGACTTTCTCTTTCGACAAACTTCCAAGTTGAGTTGATGATGATGATGATTGATTGGTCTTCTTCAACTCCGCTTCCGGCTTTCCCGAATAAAGCTTCGGATCGTCAATATAATTATCGAAGAATTGTCTTTTTCATACATTACCCCGCATAAGATATAAAATAGACGAAAAGACAAGGGTAAGGCTGTATGAGTAGAGAATGGTGACAGTGCTCAATCTCATTATGTAGTGCAATGCTGCTCATTATCCATTGGCTTTCAACCTTCCCCGGCAACGGCGCCAAAAATGCTTGTTGATGTCTATTAAGTGCAACTGAAATAAAGAAGGTTCCGCAAGCCACGTAATATATCATCGTAGCATTTTAACCAGGAGTAATCCAGGTATCGTTATTTATATTTTTACCACTCGGGAAGGGAATGCACTGGATAATGAGTGATGAGCAATGCACATGCTATAATGGAGAGCTTAACCTTGTCCGTATCGATCATCTCATACGGGTAAGTGTCACATAAAATATAGGAATGAATGATAAATGACATAAGATAATTGAGAGCATTTAGCCACATAAAATAATAGTAATAAGCCATCTCAACTTAGCACTCTAAGCTTATAACACTAGCATGGACTAGGACGATCTAGGGTATAATCCTATGTTATTCTAACTATAAAGTCAAAGCATACAATGATTAGTGCAAGAACATCTAGCAATCATGGCGGGAAAAGGTTACATCTATGCATAGTGATATTACCAGAGAAGACAAGAGACATAGCAATGACTTCAATGTAATAGGTTTGTTCTGCTAGACCTATACTCGGGAGAAGGGCTACAAAGGACTCAACAGACTGTCACTCCCGCGATCTACCTCACGATCCGGAATATAGGGTGCAATCGCAGATAAATACGGTATAGGCACCATGCCTACACAATATCTACCACTCACCCATTGGCCTAATGAGCAAGCGCTATACGATCCTATGCATAAACATAATTCTAGTCCAACTATGCTAAACATATAATCAAAGTAAACTAAGAACGATATAATTGAGAACATAATCAAATAGAGCAAAGTCAAGTCTGATATAATAGAATAGAATAAAGTACTACTCATAGTATCACGAACAATGATGAATATTACAAGAATGTAGAGGGGAATTACCAAGAACTCCGACAGATCCGGACTCCAAGCTAGGCTTGATTCCCTCTAGATCTATTCCTATGTAGCTATGCTACTAAACTATGGAGCTCTAATTGAGATGGTGGCTCAAGGCTTCTCCGAATTCTCGATGAGAGAATGAACTCTTGAATGAATTAGGGTTTCACCCGAGGGCCAGGGCTCAATATATAGCCCCCTAGGATGAACCATAGCCCTCGGATCAAACCGACCTAAATGGACGATAATTATTCATCCTCAAAGGCGGTGGAGGCAGGATCCACGAGACTCCACCTGATTGGTGGAGGTGGGGAGTCGGCCGACTCCCCCGGGTCGGCCGACCGGCCACCCCTGCAGTG
This sequence comes from Themeda triandra, assembly GCA_018135685.1. Lineage (NCBI taxonomy): Eukaryota > Viridiplantae > Streptophyta > Magnoliopsida > Poales > Poaceae > Themeda > Themeda triandra. Next base: position 14,259 of record JAENPR010002864.1, on the reverse strand, counting down.
GGCCCTGCTTCCAGGGTTTGCCTTCGGAGTCTTCTAGATTATACAATTTTACCCGTTCGGTCTTTATCTCTATGTAATCATGACATGTGGGCCTCCTTTGGTTCTCTTTTCGATAACCCCCGCGTAAATAGGCAATCACCAAAACTCGTGGAATTCTCACAAGGTAACCCCTATATCTAACAGGTGAACTCATATTAGTCCTTTCTCTTGCTGCGTTGACGATATAAAATTGATACTTAACGACCGTCAACAAACTCCCCCAAGCTTACCTTTTGCTCGTCCCTGAGCAAAGATAGACTCAGTGATGGATCAGGAGTTGCTACAATACTTTCACTCCTCACAAGTACACATGCGTTCAAACAAGAACTCTCCTCTGGATTAGAGTGAACTATTCTGACTCAAAACTTACTCATATTACCTTTCATCATGGGGCTTTAACTGTCACTTGGGTCTTGAGTAGTTGAAAGATAGAACAGTCAAGTCAAGCGCCATGTTTCTCGCTCTTTGATCAACTATTATCCCGGAGTTTTTTGCAAGGTTTGAAATAAAACTCAGAGTTCCTTGTATGAACCTTTCAAGTCTCTCATTTGTGGTATTTTTGGATCCTTTCTAAGGCATGAGTAGTGTATGCCTTCTCTCTTCTCTCAAGAATATGTGGTATTTGTGGAACTAAGGCATAGTGGAAAGTGCCTTCTCTCTCTCACCCTACTTTCTAATAGGCTTATGTGGAGCTCATAGGTGGGGAGACACTCAAACTCACTTGCATATATTGCACAGTTAAGACATGGATCCAATAGGAACTAAAATAATAATAAAGTCATATGTGCATGTGAATGAGGAAATGGAATGGATGAGATGATGATAGGATGATGGTAGTATGATGGTGATAAGAAAATGATTATGAGGGGTACTCAACTGGTGAACATCTACTTCTACACTCGCTCCTTTGGGGATAACATGACTCCCTTTATTCGAAAACCTTGAAACTTCTTGAATGGAAGGACTTGGCTACTCTTTCTTTTTCTTTCTTTCTTTTTTCTTTCTCTCTTTTTTTTTTAGAGCAACCAATCCTCTGAAAACGAAACCTTAGCACAGGGAGTGTATAACTTGCAATGATAATAACTGGAGCTTTTATGTAGGCAAATAGAACGGCGATGATTATTTCTAGATGTTCACTCCCAGAATAGGAGTAGAACCTTTTCTGGATGAAGTGAAATGAATGGCGTATGTATATGTGGATGGATGAATGGGTGGATGCGTACTCCCAGTGTAGGAGCAGCATAAGTGCGTATCTCCAGGGTAGAGATAGCACATGTGTGGGGAATGCGTACTCCCAGGGTAGGAGCAGCATATGTGCGTATCTCCAGGGTAGAGATAGCACAATATGTGGTGGATGTGGATCTATGTGTGGGTGGTACTTCGAGGAACAGAAGTAGCACAGAATGAATGTAACATTTATAAAATGGGTGCATGCTTCTGAGGACAGAAGTAGCATAGATCAATGGATGGAGAGCACATAGTATTGACTTTAACTGCGTGACTAATTCCTTATGGGTCCACAACATAACCACACTCAATGCCTATAAAGTCTACACTCAAACCTAAATGGACGATAATTATTCATCCTCAAAGGCGGTGGAGGCAGGATCCACGAGACTCCACCTGATTGGTGGAGGTGGGGAGTCGGCCGACTCCCCCCTGGGTCGGCCGACTGGCCACCCCGCCAAAGTGGCCCCAGCCTTCCGGGTTTGCCTTCTGGAGTCTTCTAGATTATACAATTTTACCCGTTCGGTCTTTATCTCTATGTAATCATGACATGTGGGCCTCCTTTGGTTCTCTTTTCGATAACCCCCGCAGAAATAGGCAATCACCAAAACTCGTGGAATTCGTCGGTGTAACCCCTATATCTAACAGGTGAACTCATATTAGTCCTTTCTCTTGCTGCGTTGACGATATAAAATTGATACTTAACGACCGTCAACACCCACAGGCAGCGGAGGGCCTTCGGACAATCGCCCACAAGGTGGACACGAGGCAGCGCCGACGGCCCGACACGTGGCGACGCCAAAGGACAACTCGTGGAGTCTCAGAGGCATGACACGTGGCGCCTTGGGATAGGATTAGAAGGAATTGTTGTTGATTTTACAAAGTACAACATTGCCCTTGTTGAGGCCCACTTGTAATTGTGATTAAAGCTGAAACCCTATGGTAAAAAGCCATATGACCCTTGGTATGGCCTATAAATACCAAGGGTAGGGCAAATGTAAAGGGAGAGGATCTTGGGAGTTTTCAGCCCCAATTAATGCAAAAACCCTAAGGGGGCCCACTATGACTTGTCTCATCTTGCCACTTGTTTGAACCTCACACTTCTGTCCGGGAAACCTTCGCCTCTCTCCTCCGGATCCCGGCGAAAGTAGAGAGGCGAGCGTTTATACCAACAGTTGGCGCCGTCCATGGGGTTCGAACAAAAGAAGCAAGCCATGGCTCCAAACATCAGTGAGCTTTCCTCGGCGCAGGGAGCCAACGCGGATCCGACCCTCGCTGGCGGAGGTGTCGTTCCGCCAAATCATCTCTCAGAGCAACCTCCGATCGAGCAATCGGCAAACCTGGTAGTTGACCCCAACCCAGACCAAGTCGCATCCGGAAGTCGGCAGCGAGCGTCGGTGGTCAGGGACATTATTATCCAGCCACACCCTCATACCTCCGGAGATGGTATCGCCAATGGATCCACTACCGACAGTGAAGCTTCGGAAGAAGACAAGTTGACAAGGCATCTCGAGCAGCTCCAGGAGAGCATCCTTGCGGGCAAAAGGCACCTAGAGCAAATCAACAAAGAGTCAAGAGCGGCAACCATCAGGCGCAGGACAGAGGAAGCGAAAGCAGAGCTTCGCCGCATTGAGCAAAGCATCAAAACGGCTGAGGCAGGTGCGGAGGTGAGAAATTACAGAGACCCGGCCCTTCCTGTGTGCCCCCCAGTAGCACAACCTCCGATCGAGCAACAGCAAGACCCTCACCCACCACGCCCGGAGCCAGACCTCCGCGCCAACATACTTTACCCGGCAGCCGTTGGCGGAGGTGTTCCAGAGCCAAGAGCAGCGCCGCGGATCCTGCACTATGACTCCAAGTCCCCCCTGTCATACGACCTTCAGATCACCGAGTGGCCCCAAGGCTTCGCCATGCAGCATCTACCGCGGTATGATGGCACCTACGAGCCACGCCAATATCTAATGTCTTATGAAGCTGCGGTCTCACCTGCCGGAGGTGACGAGGACATCATGGCCAAAGCCTTCGTGATCGTGGCAAGAGATATTGCTCAAACCTGGTACAGTAACCTCCGGCCAGGATCCATCCGATGCTGGGATGACCTTCGCGAGAGAATCTGCACAAACTTCAAAGGTGTCAGTCGGTCTGCGGCCAAGGCCACCGCTCTTCTCAATTGCAAACAAAGAATTGATGAGCCATTACAAGATTGGTGGAAAAGATTCCTCAACACCAAGAATCGCACCCCGGTATCACGGACGAAGTCATGATTTTGGCAAAGGACGAGTTGCATCCAAATGACCGTGTTCATCGAAGCTATCAAGAAGGGAACCGAGAACCATCGCGAGCTATATGACATCATGGAAAAGCAAATCGGAGCAGATAACAATGAACGTGTCAAGTCTCAGTCGTCCCAACCTCCGCAATGACAACAAAGAGAGCGCAATCCAAACCCTCGCAACGACTACCCCCACATTGACATGGGAAACGTCAACGCTATTGATGGCGAACGATCGCAAGCTCGGCAAAGACCCTCGCCAACAACCCCGCCACAAGTCGACGAAGACTGGCCAACTCAGATCAGCAGAGACAGCAACCTCCGCAGCTGCATTATTGCCATTTCTGTGGGAAAGCCAGCGACCATTACACCAAGCAGTGTGTATGGTACATCAAGGGGCTTGAATGCAGAGACGGCCAAGCCCCACCAGCTCCGCAGGTGGGAACAGTCAACCATACCCGCAGAGCAGCACCAAACCCCCGCAACCGCAACCAGGGATATAACCACAACCTTCGAGCTCAGCAACCTCCGTATCAGCAACCAATTTACTACCCTCAGCCGCCCTTCGCTCAGGGTCAATATGCTCCCAACCAACAGCAGCAATACTACCATCGCCAACCGCAACAGCAGTATCAACAACCTCACCCGATCGCTCATCAAGCCCAAGTGCAAGCTCTACCTCCGCCACCACCTCCACCAGCATTACCTCCGCCACAACCAGTTAAGGTTGAGGGAGAAGCACAGGGAGCACAGACAGCGGTCAACAATTCCACAGCTACCTACGGAGTCATCATGGCAATATCCGGAGGTTCAGGGGAGGATTATGGCAACAAAAGGCAGCGCAGAGAGCACTTTCGCCGGGTCAATCATGTAGCCTCGCGAAGGTCCTCACGTAAATGATCATTGGTCGCACATTCCCTTGACCTTCAAAGAACTCGGACCAAGCTCAAGCAATACCCACATACCGATGCGATGGTTATAGAAACAAACATCGCAGTCGGGATGATGACCAAAATCCTTGTGGACAACGCGGCTCCGCCGACATCTTATTCGCATCTACCTTCGACGGCATGAAGCTCGACGTAAATACACTTCAACCGGCGGGACATCCGTTATTCGGGTTCGGAGGTCACGGGTCGAGCAATCGGAAAGATCACTCTACCGGTATCCTTCGGCAATAAATCCATCGCCGCACGAACACATCACCTTCGATGTAGTTGACATCCCTTACAACTACAATGCTATCTTTGGAAGGGGTACCATCAATCGCTCAATGCGCAATCCATCCCGGCTACCTCGCATGAAAATGCCGGCGCCGGAGGTATCGTAGCCGTCTACGGAGACCAAAACACGGCGGAATAGCGGAGCAAGCAGCTACTCTGGGGCAGAAAAATGTCCATTGCCTGCAAGAAAAAGAGCAGAGACAGCAACAAGAAGAAGAACGAAAAGAGCAGCGGGAAGCAGAGCCGAAGATAGATGCAGCGTGGTTACCTTCGCGCGCACAACCGGAAGAAGAAACGAAAAAGATTCAGTTATTCCCAGACGATCCCGAAAGAAAGTCTTCATATCGGCTCATAGACACCGAACTTGAAACCCAACTTACCCAGTTCCTCCGGACAACGGCGAGGCCTTCGCATGGACAGCTTCGGACCTCGTCGGCGTGGATAGAAAACTCATTCAGCACTGCCTGAACGTCAGCAAAGATCACCCTCCAATAAAGCAAAAGCTCCGTAAGATGTCAGATGAAAGAAAATAGGCCGCCAAGGCGGAGGTAGATCGCCTATTAAAAGCAGAGGTCATTCGCAGGGTCAAGTATCCAACCTGGCTCTCTAATGTTGTGCTGGTGCAAAAGAAGAACCTAAAGTGGCGAATGTGTGTTGATTTCACAAGTCTCAACAAGGCATGCCCAAAAGATTGCTTTCCACTACCCAGGATAAGTACCCTTGTGGACGCGGCTGCGGGTTGTGAGCTTTTATCTCTGGTCGATTGCTTCTCCGGCTACCATCAAATCTGGATGAACAAGGACGACGAAGAAAAGACCAGCTTCATTACCCCCGATGGCACTTTCTGCTTCAGAAGAATGGCCGAGGGACTTCGCAACGCAGGCCCAACCTTCGCTCGCATGACAGCGGAGGTCTTCAAAGATGATCCAACAGTCTCGGCTTACGTTGATGACATTGTGATCCAGAGCAAACTCAGAACCAACCACAAAGCCGACCTGGCTAGAACCTTCGACAAGCTCAAAAAGGCGAAACTCAAGCTCAACCCCGAGAAGTGCATCTTTGGAGTCAGCAAAGGGAAGCTTCTGGGGTGTCTTGTCTCAGCTAGAGGAATTGAAGCCAATCCAACAAAAATAGACGCAATCGTCTCCATGTCACCTCCGGCGTCAAGAAAATCCGCCCAGCGCCTGACCGGTCGATTGGCTTCGCTTAGCAGGTTCATCTCGCGGTCCGTAGAGCGAGGGTTACCATTCTTCGAGGTTCTCAAGACCTGCGAGCCCTTCAAGTGGGGTCCCGCACTGAAAAGCCGCCTTCGATCTCAAACAATACCTCGCTTGAAGTTAACAACCCTCGCAAGTCCGTAACCTTCGAAACCATTACTGCTATATTTTGCAGCTTCGCCCCATGCGGTCAGCGCCGTGCTGGTCAAGGAAACCCTCGAAGAGCACCAAAGACGGCAGATCCCTATTTATTATGTATCGGAGGTGCTCGAGGGCCCCAAGAAGCACTACTCGGAGCTCGAGAAGGTCGCTTATGCGGTGGTTATGGCTGCAAAAAAGCTCAAGCACTACTTTCAGTCTCATCCTATCACAAGTACCTTCGCAGCTTCCCTCTGGACAACATCTTCGAAACCCGGAGGCAGTGGGCAGAATAGCCAAGTGGGCCTCACAACTCAGCGATTACACGCTAACCTTCGTCGGAAGACACATGATCAAATCGCAAGCTCTAGCAGACTTCATTGCAAACTAGACCCCAGACCCTCACAACAAAGCAGAAGACATAGAACCTCCGTGGATCGTACACGTGGATGGAGCATGGGGAGCCCAAGGGGCCGGGATTGCAGCAGTCCTAACGTCACCTTCGGGAATTCACCTCAGATATGTTGCAAGGCTCGAATTTCAATGCACCAACAACTCTGCTGAATATGAAGCCGTTCTTCTGGCTCTCGCGAAGCTTCACGCTCTCTCCGTACGCCGGGCGGTCATCCGGACCGACTCTCAGGTGATCGCCGGCCACATTGAGAAAACGTTCAAGGCAAAGGACCCGGAGCTACAAAAATACCTTCACACTATTCGCAAAGCAGAAGCTTTCTTCTTGGGCATCACCACAAAATCCATCCCTCGCAGCGAGAATAGGGAGGCAGACGAAATAGCGAAGGCTGCAGCTCAAGCAATACCATTACCTCCGGACGTCTTCTATGAGACTTTCACAGCACCTACGATCGCCTGCAACGCACCGCATGTAAGGACGGTCAATATCATATCCAGCGAAGATTGGAGGGCTCCTATTACAGCCTACATCAAAGGATTCTATGAACCCAAATCGAAGGAAGAGGAAAAGAGAATGATCCAGAGAGCACGAGGGTACAAGATCGAAGGTCAGAACCTTTACAAGGCTTCGGTCACCGCTCCTTGGCTAAAATGTGTTGCCACAAGCGAAGGTATCGCTATACTCAAAGAAATACACCAGGGCATCTGTGGTTCACATAACGGCCCAAGGGCCCTGGTTGGAAAGGCATTCAGACAAGGCTTCTATTGGCCCACCGCCCTGTCCGACGCCACCATGCTGGTATGACACTGCGAAGGTTGCCAGCGGGCCGCCAATCATTCAAACAGACCCGGAGCTCCGACCACTCTGATCTGCCTGTTGACGGTCGTTAAGTATCAATTTTATACCGTCAACGCAGCAAGAGAAAGGACTAATATGAGTTCACCTGTTAGATATAGGGGTTACACTCGACGTAATTCCACGAGTTTTGGTGATTGTCCTGCTTTCGAGGGGTTATCGAAAGAGAACCAAAGGAGGCCCACATGTCATGATTACATAGAGATAAAGACCAAACGGGTAAAATTGTATAATCTAGAAGACTCCGAGAAGGCGACCCCGAAGGCCGGGCCCCACCCGCGGCCGCGGGCCGGCCGACCCAGGGGGAGTCGGCCGACTCCCCACCTCGACCAATCACGTCGAGTCTCGCGGATCCCGCCTCCACCGCCTTTGAGGATGAATAATTATCGTCCATTTAGGTCGGTTTGATCCGAGGGCCGTGGTTCATCCTAGGGGGCTATATATTCGAGCCCTCGCCCCCTCGGGTGAAACCCTAATTCATTCAAGAGTTCATTCTCTCATCGAATTCGAGAGAAGCGAGCCACCATCTCAATTAGAGCTCCATAGTTTAGTAGCATAGCTACATAGTAATAGATCTAGAGGGAATCAAGCCTAGCTTGGAGTCCGGATCTGTCGGAGTTCTTGGTAATTCCCTCTACATTCTTGTAATATTCATCATTGTTCGTGATACTATGAGTAGTACTTTATTCTATTCTATTATATCGACTTGACTTTGCTCTATTTGATTATGTTCTCAATTATATTGTTCTTAGTTTACTTTGATTATATGTTTAGCATAGTTGGACTAGAATTATGTTTATGCATAGGATCGTATAGCGCTTGCTCATTAGATCGATGGGTGAGTGGTAAATATTGTGTAGGCGTGGCGCCTAGACCGTATTTATCCGCGATTGCACCCTATATTTCGGATCGTGAGGTAGATCGCGGGAGTGACAGTCCTGTTGAGTCCTTTGTAGCCCTTCTCCCGAGTATAGGTCTAGCGAACAAACCTATTACATTGAAGTCATTGCTATGTCTCTTGTCTTCTCGGTAATATCACTATGCATAGATGTAACCTTTTCCCGCCATGATTGCTAGATGTTCTTGCACTAATCATTGTATGCTTTGACTTTATAGTTAGAATAACATAGGATTATACCCTAGATCGTCCTAGTCCATGCTAGTGTTATAAGCTTAGAGTGCTAAGTTGAGATGGCTTATTACTATTATTTTATGTGGCTAAATGCTCTCATTTATCTTATGTCATTTATCATTCATTCCTATATTTTATGTGACACTTACCCCGTATGAGATGATCGATACAGACAAGGTTAAGCTCTCCATTATCGCATGTGCATTGCTCATCACTCATTATCCAAAGTGCATTCCCTTCCCAAAGGGTAAAATTATAAATAACGATACCTGGATTACTCCCGGTTAAAATGCTACGATGATATATTACGGCGCTTATGGAACCCTCTTTATTTCAGTTGCACTTAATAGACATCAACAAGCATTTTTGGCGTCGTTGTCGGGAAGGTTGAAAGCCAATGGATAATGAGCAGCATTGCACTACATAATGAGATTGAGCATCATCACCATTCTCTACTCATACACCTTACCCTTGTCTTTCGTCTATTTTTATATCTTATGCGGGGTAATGTATGAAAAAGACTACTCTTCCTGATAACTATATTGACAATCCAGAAGCTTTAATCAGGAAGGCCAGAAGCAAGTTGAAGAAGACCAATCAATCATCATCATCATCAACTCAACTTGGAAGTTTGTCGGAAGTAGAAAGTCAACCTTTTTTTCGAGACTTGACACCAGCGTTTGAAGCCATGGCGAACAAGTCACTCCGCGAGTTCTCAGCTCCAACTACGGACAACATTCGTACTGGACCAGCTGCGGACATCGAAGGAGCTTTCGAGCTCAAGCCTGCGCTGATCAACATGGTGCAAGCAAGCTAGTTCTGTGGGAAGGCCCATGAAGATGCTAGTGCTCATCTCCAACACTTCCTGGAGATTTGCAGCACATTCACTATCAAGGATGTCCCCAGAGATGCTATACTACTTCGCCTCTTCCCATTCTCACTCTTGGGGAAACCAAAGCAGTGGTTCTACGCCAATAAGGAGAAGAATACTACGTGGACACTATGTTCCACCAATTTCTTGGCGAAGTTCTTCCCCATGGGCAAGACAAATGCTCTTCGTGGGATGATATCAAGCTTTCAGCAACATCATGATGAGACTGTCCCAGAAGCTTGGGAGCGCTTTCAAGATTACATCCTCGAGTGCCCTCATCATGGCATGGAGAATTGGCCGCTTATGCGTACATTCTACCATGGGCTCAAGAACAAACGACACGTGAGACGATGGATGCTGCCGCCGAAGGTGCATTCTTATCACTCACTATTCCTCGAGGCCACGGCTCTTGTGGAGAAGATGGCATCCAACCAAGGTTGGAGTGAAGAAAGAACTTCGAGACCCGCAAGAGAGGAGGAGGAATGCACCAGGCGTGAAGGAGGTAGACATGCCGTCTGCCAAAATGGATCTGTTAATGAAGGGGCTCGATGAGAGAGCCACGAGAAAGAAAGAAGTCATGCATATACATGATGCTCGCATGACATGTGAAGAGTGTGTGGAGAGAGACCGGGCACACAGTGCTAACCGCCCGTAGCCGAAGGAGGACGTGAACTACCTTAACAACAACAACAACAACAACAATTACTATCGTCCTCGGCAGAATCAAGATTGGAATCAACAACGGAGGCCTAACTACTCAGGCAATTATTCAGGCAACTATCAAGGTAACAACTCCTCCTACAATAATTACAACCAGCCGCCTTTGAGAGAGTTAGTGCTGAACCAAGGCAAGATGATGGACAATCTGTCCAAGAAGCTGACATCAAATGACAAGGTCCTAGAGACACTCAACAGCGTGAAATGGATGGCTTTTCCAATGCCATCAAGAGTCACTCAGGCTTCAACAAGATACTTGAGTCGCGGCAGTACAACTGCCTTGTCAACCTTGCTCCCTCCAATGGTCAAGGTAAACCGGGACAACCGAAGAGCTCGAAACCGCAAATCTTGTTGATATATTCAATGTAGAAGACAGCCGAAGTGATCCATCAAAAGGGTCATGGATTGACTCAACTCTGCCAATCAAGAAGGGTGATCCAGGGAGACCAGTCGTTCCGATCTCCATTGGAAGTACCAATTTCAATGAGGCAATCTGTGACTTCGGTGCAAGCATCAACATCATGCCAAGAGTGATATATGAGAAGCTATTCAGATGCCCCTTAGCATACACAACCATGTGCTTGCAGCTTGCAGATCAGTCACTCCGTGTTCCTTTGGGAGTACTAGAAGATATATGTGTACGAGTAGGCAACTCGTATGTCCCAGCAGACTTCGTGGTAGTGGATACAGGCATTGATGAAAGGTCCCCAATCATTCTGGGATGACCATTCTTGAACACTGCAGGAGCCATCATGTATGCCAACACTGCCAAGATCATCTTTAACATCAAGGGCAAGAGAGAAACCTTCTTCTTCAAGAACAGAGTGCTACAGTTCCCAGCACACCCTCATCAATAGAATAGTGAGAAGAAGAAGAATCCAGCTAAGAAGAGCAAGAACAAGAATAAGAAGACCAAGAAGACGGAGACAGTGAGGATGGTCACTGCAGTCCACAAGGAGCATGACCACTTACTCAGGTCCCCACGTCTTATCAAGAAGGATGACCCAGGTGTCCCAACCATTCAATGCTCCATCAACAGAAGCTCTTTCAATAAAGCTGTAGATGGCAGATCAGACATTCCGCTTCGTCGAAGGAGAAGTGAAGGATGTCCTCATCCAGATAGATGACCATTATGTCCCTACAGACTTTCTAGTCATCGATATGGGAGATGATTACGATCCCCCAATCATCCTAGGAAGACCATTCCTGAACACCACCAAAGCTATCATCTATATTGGGACAGGAGAGATCCATTTCCACTTTCCCACTGAGAAGTTACGCCGCTACTTCAACAATAATTATATAATCACTGAAGAGCCCAAGAAGAACAGAGCAAGGAGAAGGCAGCGTACCCGTCGCCAGAACAAGAAGAACATCACTACTGATGGATGGGCTGACTATAAGGGAGAAGTATCCAGATATGAAGATCGGTACCCAGAAGAGAAGAACATTGTAGAAGAACCAGAAGAGGTGCTATCATCAGAAGAGAAACAAGTGATCCAAGAAGCTTCCTCCTCAAGGTCATCCTCTCCAACAAAGAAGGTGTGGAAGGTAAAAGCAAAATCAATCAATTCCTACACACGAGGCGACGTCATCGGAGGCGCCGGCCAATGCGCCCTTGAAAAATGAGCGAACATGACAAGTCCTTCGGAGGACTTAAAACCACCGAACGCCGCACCAAGAGGTAACTTGGTATTTATCAAGCATTCACTTTCTAGCATTGCATTTTTACCTTAGCATATTTATTCCCCCACTTACATCTTAGTTGCATCTTTACTCTTTTATCTTCGCATTAGAAAAGAAAATAAAGATGTTGTGCATTTGCATCCGAAAATCATTAAGCCCCATGTGGATAATCATTCACCGTGGTGGCACAAAAATAATTTCTCAAAGATATTTATTTTTTACGTCTGCATTCCTTAAATAATAAAAATATAAAAATATTTCTTGTGATCCTGTTAGAATGAGCTTTAAGTTAGGAAAGTTCTAGACAACCAAGGCCTAGAGGTTTTATCACTAACACTTAATCGTTCCACAAGCTTTGTTGTCTATTTGAGCTTCACAGAACATCAAGGATCATGAAGAGCTAACAGGCGGAAGGACATCCAGTCCCCGTCGAAGTCTTTGCCCGCGACACTTGAACATTGTCTCCAACAACCATCTACGACACTCGGAGGACTAGAACGTCTTCATTGCCTCGTCGGCAACATCGAGACTATGTCAACATCCGGCTTGGGGAGGGCATCCCCCGTGTACCAAGCTAAGTGTTTCCAACTTATCTATTTATACCTTGTTAAAGTATGCTTTGTTTAAACAACTAAAAAAGTTGCATAACCATAGAAACCCGAAAGATTTCCTTATTTATCTTTTCCACTTTTGGAGAGCTCTTGCAATCTGTCTTTAAGTTATCCCTTAGAATAAACTCTACATGGAGATGATGAATAGTTGCTCTGCCGTAATTCCTTTCAAGTACCTAGTTTTCAACCTTGCACTCTCCCGAGTTTTGGACACAACTATTTAGACTTGAGATTTGCTCTGAACCTGAAACTTGTGTGTAGCGAACACTTGATCTAAGTCTAGGTGGTTGACGGGTATGATATGGGAAGGTTTTAAGCTGCTGTCCATCTTGTTCCTAGAGATACTAGAGTTCTGGAGAATTTATCTGTGAAAATATTAAATTTCTGCATGATGAGTTCCTTTATGATGAGAGTTCAAATTCCTACCACAGCCATATATTCATGCTTACTAGATTAGGAAAACCCATCTGTTTATATAGATCATATTGTAGGTTTGAGTGTAGTCTTTATAGGAGTTGACACAAAATGTGGCGCCTTGTGTCTCACACAAAGAAGCGGAAAGCCTAGCTTCAATCGGGTGCCGGGCGTCGAATCCGGAAGCGTGCCGCCGATTTGACCTGAAAATCGACAAGGGATAAAACAATAAGATCATAAACCGGAACGTCTTTGCCGGTGAGACCAGGCAGTTCCATCTTTACGGCCCCGAAGCCACTTACGACGACATATAGCTATAGAAGCTATACGCAACAGTATTGCATTTCATTCGGCTAAAGTAACATAACCGATGTGAACGACGAACTTGCCGAATACGGTAGATGAAGACATGTTTGAACAAGATTAAATCATTAAAGAATATCAAACTATATCTCGGGTTTAAAGCATCATCAAGCACTAATAACTAAGGATAAGTAACTTATAAATGTAAATCTACTAAATAACACATGCATAGGCTACTCCAACTAGTCTGCCGCACATCTAGCCTTCATAAACCCGTCGAGCATAAACCCAATGCAAGCTAATCCACCGCATGATACCACTCACTATGAATTTACACCACTCCTTACTGCTAGATCAATCCACCGCATGATACAATCTAACAATAAAGAGCTAAAAGCACGTAATTACCTAACGATCTATAAATACTCGCTACATGTATAAGCATAACCGTATCGGCAAGATTGCCGAATCGGGTCCATGAAGAAGGAACAAACAAGTAACATGTAAAAGGAACCTATCAGATTAAACCGATCTCTAGTCCACCGGATGACTAGTTCTAGAGTAACCCAAAGACTCACTTCGCCGCACGGTGCCCGGTCTGTCAAGGCTTATCTACATCTAACGTGAATGAACCCACAACACGTGACAATCTAGATCGATCTAATTCGGCTATATGAGCTTGATCTACTTGATATCGAATAAACATGAGATTATGACCAAAAAGCCGAAAAGAGCATCAATCTAGATTGGGCAAAAGAGTGTTGCAAATAAATAAACATTAAATAGAACATGCAACACGTGATAACTTAATGAATCTATTAGATCTTGCCAAATCTAAGAGAGCCGATAACTATCTTTACTCATGTCTTAATCCGCCGCACGATACAAGGCACAAGCAAAAACTTCCCATCATTAAGCTTAAATCCGCCGCACGATACTAAGCAAAACGGATGAGACTACTTGCATCATAATCTAAATCCGCCGCACGATACTAGACATGATAGCAAGGTTGCCGGGACTTACGGAGGTCGACGGATCGATTGGCCCTCTCGAAGAACTTGACGACACGACTAAAAGGACTCGAAGGGTGGCACGTAGCCGGTTGTATTGATTTGGTTGTGAACCCTTATTACAATGGTCGA